>BQNB010065728.1:0-19638 GCA_026074375.1 Tanacetum coccineum
TATATATATATATACATATATATATATATAATAGATATACCGAGAAGATACGAATGACAAATAAGCACTAGCAAGATCAGATAACAGAGCAAGCATCTCAGGGAACATGCAGTACAACTAAGGCAGCATGGCAAACACTAGGTAACCAACGATAATCTAGATCTCAACGCTCGCAAGCAATATCATGTAACAACACAAGGTGAAGGTACATACTCTGCATAGGGCGGAAGATCACACGCACCTAAAGCGTACCAGCTGGAGCTATGTATAGGGCGGAAGATCACAAGTTCACAAGATCACAAGATCTCATGATCACACGATTACAAGATCACAAGATACCTCACAATACCACATATGATCCACATACAAGTTCTACCAATCTCATGTCATTCACATAGGAGTCATAGGCACATAGCATTGTCCAAAAAGATAAAAGTTTCGCACATTAAGAAAACAAGTTCAAAACATATTTGAGTATTATTTCCCCCCAACAAAAAAAGAGTCAAAAATGGGGTTATGAGAACTCACCTCAAAAGATGATAGTAGCTGAACAAGATAACCTCTACACAAAGTACAATGGTACCCGACCACGACCTAATTAATAAGTTCACCTTAGTATTATGTCGTACAAATTTGTTGTGTTGTACATACGTTTGCATTAAAGTTCGTGAAAAGTTCTCATTTCTTTTTATCAAGTTTTTGTATCATGGTTTTGTGGTAACTAGGTAAGATGACTCGATACACTTGGGCTAAGTGCGACATTAACACATAAAGATTCAAGAATAGAGTCAACGAGCTAAGATGAGGTAGAAGTTTAAAAGATCCAAGGAGAATTCGACGAGAAGTGATTAAGAATCTAAAGATCAAATATTTTATTAATTCGTCTTCTTATCGGGCTAAAAGGGTAAGTATGAAACCTAGCCTATTTATTATGTTTAAGTTTCATTCGTTTCAACCTTGACACTTATCAATTAATAAAATCCAGATTTTGTCCTTTTATCGGATCAACAAGAAAATAGGCTTTTCCAAGGTTTTTTAAGTAAGTGTGACAAGTTTTATAAAATTTCGACATGATCCGTTCGTTTGTAAAAGTTTCCCCAATGCTCCAAACCTTAATTTAAATCACTTTCCACTTTCAACAATTTCTCAACCAAACACCAAGTTTATATTTCTCATGACGACCCGTTAAAACAATATTTTCATTAATAATCTAAACCGTTGTAGTTTACTCGAGTACAAGCCCATCCACAAATCAAATAGTTAACCTAAAATCCAAGTGTCGTTCTTGTCTATTATATCATTGGGCCCTACAGCCCATTAAAGTCTCTTAGTTAGCCCGATATTAGTGACAAATATAGTATAGATACCTTATTGGGCTTTTTGACCCAATAAGTCCACTAGTATCTTTTTAAGTTTCCAAATAGGCCCAAAATAGTTCTCCAATACTTAATCGTAAAATAAGTTCTTTTTAGTTCTCTTAAATAAGTAGCCACTAACCTAAAATATAGTTCAAAGGGATAAGCCGAGACCAAATAAGCTCAAGATTAGCCGCTATTTATCTTCGCTTATTGAGGCGTGACCCCCAAAGTCCAAAACAAGCTTTCAAGCCCAAATTAAATTAATAAGTTATACAAAAGCACAAGGATCTCAAGCCCAAAGAAATAAGTCAAGAAAAAAAATAAGCTATGGCTTAATACTCTTATTAGGCCGCGAGCCCAATAAGCTCGAAAGTTCTCTAATACGTTCAAAAATATATCCGTTTGTATCAAAACCTTTTTAGTTCTTTAAATAAGCTTCAAACAAGCTAGAATAATAATACTTGATAAAATAAGTCGGGGTTAATAAGCCCTTAATAAGCCAAATCTATTACTCTTATCGGGCCGGGAGCCCAACAAGCTTAAAAAGTCTAAAAATAAGCTATAAATAATCCGATTTAGATTATAAGTTCAAAAACAAATAAATTACCAATTAAACGATGAAATCAACACTCGATAAGTACACGAAATAAGCCAATTTCACAACAAGCAAAACCCACGAACCCTTATTGGGCCGAGTCTCTTGTTAGGCCCACTAAGACCATAATAACAACAGAATATGCTCAAAACCAAAAATAGAAGATAAATAAGCTAATAAGCTCTTTTCAAGATTCAATAAATAAGCTCTAATAAGATCAAAATAAGCCAACAAAAGGCCGAGCCCTAGATTCCTTTTCTTTTTTATTAGTTTGGCCAAAACTCACAAAAGCCCAAAACCACAAAATAAGTTACGCAAATAAGCCCACCATTAAATAAGCTACCAAATAAGCCACAACAATCTCAAAAAAAGCCATGTAAGTCATGGGCCGAGTCCATGACCTCTTTCTTTTGGTTCGACAGTTGGGCCGAGGCAAACAAACAAGTCCAAAAACCCAATAAGCCCTAACTAAGCTTATTAATATGCTAGACTCCTAAATAAGCATCAATAGGCACTAGACAACACAAGATATTTTACCACAACAACCATGATATTAAGGTGACCAACCCTTGTTCTTTATTTTGCTTACGTCACAACCAAACACACCCTTTTTTGTTCTTGTTTTGATTTTAGTGTTTGATTTTAAAGCAAATGCATTGTACAACTAGCTTAAGATCATCATAATAACTATAAAAGTACAACTATTAAAGATTTAGACAACTTACAAAAATGGGTTTTGATTGGAGGCTAGACACGAGAAAACAACCCAAATGTTATTTTTGTTTTATTATGTAAAGGGTTACCCCGGTAAATTGTATTAATCACGTAAATGTTTAAGTACAATGGAATGTGGCTGAGGTACCACATTAACCTCAAGCAAAGCTTGAACTGCCAACTATCTACATTTGAGACATGCCTCAAATGATAATTACTACAAACAAATCGAAACTAGTAAACATCTATATTCGAATTGTTAAGCTTCCAGACTTCACTAAAACCATGAAGACAAACTACCATAGACATCATAACGAATTAGTCCATACAGCCTAAAGTTCTTATGCATATTCCACACCGCAAGCATCTCATTCACCTTAGCCTTGTTCTTGAACCTAAAGGTGAGGAGCTTTAATCTAACAGTGACCATGATAATGTCACGGATATCATCCGAATCTTTTGATCTGCTTAAAGATACGATTGTTGCGCTCAATCCAAATATGGTACGTAGACGCAGCCAGCAAGAGCCTTCCAATAATACTCACAACCGTTCTTAGATGCAAAATCGGCTGCAAAAACAGCACTATGTCATCTAAACAAGGCGAAACCACATCCATTCCAGCTAGATGACGAATAGAGGTCCAAATCTTAGAGGAAAATTGATGTTCAAATAATAGATGGTTGTACGAATCTGGTATGGAATCACAAAACACACACCTGATTTGGTTTAAGTCAACATAAACCTGATTTGGTTTTTGAAATGCAATGTATGTGTAAAATGTGATATGATATAAGACAAAGGGAGGACAAGCATGGAAGTTAAAGTTTTACTCCTTTGTCTTCCTTGTGGTCCATCGTGTACTATGGTTAGGAAAGGAATTCCATCCTTTTTGTCTTGTGTCGAGATTTAAAACCGAGACTAGTTTAAACGACAACTGAAACCGAATGTTTATGAAACGACTCACAATATACTAAAACACATTTTAAGACAAACGCTAATAAGAATCATGAAATAACTTATTTAAAATAAGTTTATTAAGTTCACTCAAAGATAACCAGATATACTTTAGTTTACTGTCGTACCGGTACGCGCTGCGTGATGTTTTTCGCTGAACTCGGGAAATCTTCCCGGTAAAGAATAAAATGATAACACAAACACTAAGATCACGAAAGCTCCAACTCAAAATATTCATGGATTTACTATCAAGATGCTCGATGCACGGTTAACCGTAACCATTTTGAGCAAGATAAGTCAACAAAAGTCAACTTTCCGATTTTCTCAAAAGAACTGACAAGATCGAAGAGCAAAGTTTACATAAACATTGTATTTTTAAAATACCAAGATCCAGGAAAAGTTACTGCTTATCACAGTCTAACCCCCTTAAAGGAATTTCACCCTGAAATTCAGTTCAAGCCGTCAGGTACAATGATGATGGAAAGTTCCAGATACTTAACAAAACGAACTGACTTCCTTGATTTGTTCAGTCTCTTAAGTGAGGTTTCTATTGATTCCTCTAGATACTTAGTTCTTAAATTTCGACTCTTAAGCTTCCCAAAGTAATAATGGATCATGGTCGATCTATAAGGTAGGTTTCTCTACTGTCTCCACAGTTCGATAGTCCTTCCTGAGGTTTCGCTTTACAAGATCTCGGTCGGGTGTCCGGATATGATCCAGTCCGCGAAGTGTTAATAGAACACTGTAAGATATTCAGTAGTATCTAGTTTCTCGGTCGTCTAGCTTACGCGGTTAGTTCTATAAGAGATATGCGTCTATCAAACTACTACTTAAGCTTAGTTCTTTCAAGATTCGTCTAAGGCTCACTTATCAGAACATGTCTAGACTCCTTTAAGTATATTTTACTTGCTTTGGGTAAGTCAGACTTTAACTTACTAGAAAGGTCATGATATCATTTAGAATCACGCTACTTTGCAACAAGTCAAATTTCAAATCGACTTACTACAAATATGATCAAGTTTCCTTGGGACCTTACAAGGTTTTGCCTAACCATTTGTTTTTCGGGGTATGGGTATGATATGGCAACTTGAATATTTTTCAAGTTCTACATAAGAAGAAACAAGACGAAAATGTACATGAAGTCTCACTAGGAATGGCAACCCTATCAGATGTGAGTGATGAGTCTTATCGTAGATATGCATAGACAACGATGCTCACAAGTACCAAATGAACTCCCTCTTATACAAGAAAACATACTGCCATCCATAGATTCACAAGTTTTGTACAAGATCCCCTTACAACTATGACAACTATGACTTACAAAGAGTCAACTACCGACCTATGATAACTAGCTCATATCAAATACTAACCAAAACTATTTGGTTTAGATCTAGCACTAACCAAAGCTACTCACTTTACCAATGTATAAGAGTCCTAACCAATCCCATATGGTCTATTGTCCTCTACTACTCCCCTCCAGCTCCAAAATGGTAATACGGTCTCTCATCTCCTGAAGTTGGCGCTGCATCATGGTGTTATGTACCAACAAATCATGAATTAACCTATGATCATCATATCTAGCCTGCCATATCTCTGCCCTCTGGGCGTCAACATGTCCTGCCCATGACCCCAAAGCCAACACTAGTCTTTATATAGCACTAAAAGTAATTGTAGCCCTCTCCTGACCCTGCTCAAGGCTCCTAAGCCTGTAGCGCTGAGAAAAGATCTCATCTCTAACTGCCCTTGACCTAGAATACAACTCTCTAAGATCCCTATCATAACCCTCAAACAATGCAGGTGGTAGTGTATCTAAACACTGTGTATGATCATAGAGTATGCTCCCGTGAAGCTCAAGTTGCGCTTCTACCTCTAAGAACTCATCCTTATCTAATGCTATAATGGTTGCTGGGGTAGTCGCTGGTGAAGCTACTAGGGTAGGAACTGCTGGGGATAATGGTGAAACTGGTAAAGAATCGGATGACCACTCGGGTAAGGGTGGTGTCTAAACAGGTACACGAACTGGTGGTACATCGATTAGAATGTCTGTACAAACTATGCCATTTACAGGATCTACCCATATAGCATGAACCGGTGGCCTAGGTGCAGGAGTCTCCTCTACCCTCTACTACTTTGACATAGACCTAAAACTATGTCCTATCTTAAATGTATTAGGCATTGAGGCCTATCCTAATACCAACTCACGACGTCTCCACACCCCATAACCAAGACCCAAAGGCTCATCCGCGGCTGTATCCACAACCGGGACTGCCTGTTGCTGACCCTTAGGTGCAGCATCCTCTTCCTCCTCTGAACCAGGACCCTCGTCCTCTAAACCCTCTCTTTCTGTATCCGAATCCGAACACTCATCCTCAGTGTCCTCTTCAAGCTCTGATGTACCCCGATACCTCTTCCATATGGGAAAGGTCAGAGATGATGATGGTAATGGCGTCCCATAAGAGGATCTATACCTCTTACGAAATGAAGATGGAGACAAAGCAGCTTCCTCCGCTATTCGGGCTGACATGCCCGGGGATAAGGTCGGCTGAGTACGCACGGCCATACATGCGGTAGTATAAGACTCATGTCGAGGCAGGTGATGTCTGAGAAAGTGGGTGATCAGGGGGTAACGATGTCGTGGAGTTTGATGGAGCTGTGGAATATGATGAGGTAATCCTAGTATCCAATGGCTCTGAAGCCTCAAACTCCTTGTCAGTAATGGGTGAAACTGGTGTAGAGTCAGATGAAATAGGGGTATGGTCTGATGATGGTGGTGCTATCCTAGCGGCTAATGGCTGAAACTCCTCTATCTTTGAGGGAGCCTCCTCTGGCTCAGACTTAGTGTCTATAGTGACACGTGTATGATCCTGTCTAACTATTAAGTAAGGATCATCTGATGGTGGAATGGGTGATGGTGCAACAAGTAGTGGCTGGGGAATCTCTGTCTCCCTAGAATCCTCAAAACGTTAGGACTTAGAGTCCATAATAGTAGCTAAATAAACCTGCCTAACTGCCATATAAGGTTCATCAAGTAATGAGACAGGCACTCGGGAGCTTCGAGCTCCGTCGGTCTGTGAGATAGTCTCTGAATCAATGCGAGCTGGGGTAGTCATGGCCTGTGATAACACGGTAAGGGTATAAGTTCGCCCATAAAATAACATTACTCAAATTATCAACATAACTCTGCTTACATATAGTATCCAACATAATGTTTGAAATTAGGTGTTCGCAACCATATATACATATATATCTCTTATATATATATATAAAATAAGTAATATAAATTATAATATACTATATATATATATATATATATATATATGTATGTATATATATATGTATGTATATATATATGTATGTATATATATATGTATGTATATATATATATGTATGTAATATATATATAGTAGTATATAATATATATATATTGTTTGTTTATATATATACATATATAAATATAGCATATATATATATATATATATTTATAATACATATATATAGTAATATAAATATATAGAAATATACACACACACACACAATATAATATATATATATATATATATATATATATATATATATATATATATAGATATATATATACACACACATATATATATATATATATATATATATATATATATATATATATATATATATATATATATAAGGTGTGTGTATATATATATATACTCACACACACATATATAGTAGGAATACAATAGATAAACCGAGAAGATACGAATGAAAAATAAGGCACTACAAGATCAGACAATAACAGAGCAAGCACTCAGGTAACATGCCGTACAACAAAGGCAGCATGCAAACACAGGTAACCAATGATAATCTAGATCTCAACGCTCGCAAGCATTTCATGCAACAACACAAAGTGAAGGTACATACTCTGCAGTATATATGTTCAAGGTCAAATCATTTTCAGGCCGTCTTAGTATCCCATACTCCCCCCCAACAAAACTTAGGGAGATTACCCCCATCATTTCGTGGTCCTTCGTGAATTAGGCATAGTTGATCAGGCTATGAATAATTTAAGAACTACCCCGAAATGGTCGGTCTAATCAATTTCCAACATATTCAAGGTTTTTACAAAAACTTTAGTTTGGTTATAGTTGCGTTTTTATTTTAGAAAAATGGGCATTCTCTATAACCTTGGCTCTGATTACCAATCTGTCACACCCCGACTACGGCAAAAACATGGGATGCGACGATATAGTTTCATCGCACAAGTTACAAGATCATACCATACAATGTTTACAACATTTGGTTCTTACAAAAGAATCCAAGTTTACAACTCATGACAAATGAAATCGCTAGTCTAAGGATAACACCCCAATTGTTTACGTCTTGATCCCTATTACTCCTAATTTACCTTGGTTCATAACACACCTGAAAATGATACTCGAAAAGGTTAACATAAAGTTGGTGAGCTTGTATGTTTGATAACAACCCAATTGTTGTGCTATAGTTTCAAAAGGTGGACAAATGTGCAATATAAGAGTGAATACATGCAATAGATCAGATACCAACATAGCAACAAATGCTATCAAAGGTCAATAGATACACCACTAATATAGATCTCAACTTAATGATTCCATGCTACCCTTAGATCCATAGATGCACGACGAAATGATACTAACATAACAACTTCATATTTTTAAATGATCCACAACAATATAGATACCAATGCACATAAAATTCACCACTCTAAGTTCACACGCACCTAAAGCCTACCAACTTGAGCTATGCATAGGGCAAAAGATCACAAGTTCGTAAGTTCACAAGATCACAAGGTCACAAGATACCTCACAATACCACATATGATCCACATATCAGTTCTACCAATACCACATATGATCTACATACAAGTTCTACCAATACCACATATGATCTACATACAAGTTCTACCAATCTCATGTCATTTACATAGCAGTCATAGGCACATAGCATTATCAAAAAAGATAAATGTTTTGCATAGTAAGAAAACAAGTACAAAACAGATTTGAGTATCATTTCCCCCCAACAGAAAAAGAGTCAAAAATAGGGCTACGAGAACTTACCTCAAAACATGATAGTAGATGAACAAGATAACCTCTACGCAAAGTACAGCGGTACCCGATCACGACCTAATTAATAAGTTTACCTTAGTATTTTGATATCCAAATTCGTTTTGTTGTACAATCGTTTGCATTAAAGTTCGCAAAAAGTTCTCATTTCTTTTATCAAAGTTTTTGTATCATGGTTGTGTGCTAACTCAGTAAGATGACTCGATACACTTGGACTAAGTGTGATATTACCACATAAAGATCGAGAATAGAGTCAACGAGCTAAGATGAGGTAGAAGTTTAAAATATCCGAGGAGAATTCGACGAAAAGTGATTAAGAATCTAACGATCAAAAAATAAGGATAAATAATTCCATGATGAATAAGAAATAAGGGCAATTTATAATAAAATAATAATATTTTATTAATTCATCTTCTTATCGGACTAAAAGGGTAAGTATAAAATCTTGCCTATTTAGTATGTTTAAGTGTGTTAGTTTCAACCTAGACACTTAACGATTAATAAAATCCAATTTTGTCCTTTTATCGGATCAACACGAAAATAAGCTTTTTCTAAGATATTTTCTAAGTGTGACAAGTTCTATAAAATTTTGACATGATTCGTTCGTTTGAAAAAGTTTCCCCAAGGCTCCAAACCTTAATTTAAATCACTTTTCACTTTCAAAAATTTCTCAACAAAACACTAAGTTTATGTTTCTCACGACGACCCGTTAAAACAATATTTTCATTAATTATCCAAACCGTTGTAGTTTACTCGAGTACAAGCCCATCCATAAATCCAATAGTTAACCCAAAATCCAAGTGTCATTCTAGTCCATTATATCATTGGGCCATACGGCCCATTAAAGTCTCTTAGTTAGCCTGATAATATTGACAAATATAGTATAGATAACTTATTGGGCTTTTCGACCCAATAATCCACTAGTATCTTTTTAAGTTTCCAAATAGTTCCAAAATAGTTCTCTAATACTTAATCATAAAATAAGTTCTCTTTAGTTCTCTTAAATAAGTTGCCAATAAGCTAAAATATAGTTCAAAGGGATAAGCCGAGACGAGATAAGTTCAAGATAAGCCGCATTTTATCTTAGCTTATTGAGCCGTGACCCCCAAAGTCCTAAACAAGCTTTGAAGCCCAAATTAAATTAATAAGTTATACAAAAGCACAAGGATCTCAAGTCCATAGAAATAAGTCATGAAAAATAAGCTATAGCTTAATACTCTTATTAGGCCGCGAGCTAAATAAGCTTGAAAGTTCTCCAATACGTTCAGAAATAGATCCGTTTATATCAAAACATTTTTAGCTCTTTAAATAAGCTTCAAACGAGCTAGAATAATAATACTTGATAAAATAAGTCGGGTTAATAAGCCCTTAATAAGCCAAAATCTATAACTCATATTGGGCCGGGAGCCCAACAAGCTCAAAAAGTCTCAAAATAAGCTAGAAATTATCTGATTTAGATTATAGGTTCAAAACCAAATAAGTTACCAATTAAACGACAAAATAAACACTCGATAAGCACACAAAATAAGCTGGTTTCACAACAAGTAAAACCCATGAAACCTTATTGCGACGAGTCTCTTGTTACGCCCACTAGGACCAAAATAGCAACCGAATAAGCTCAAAACCAAAAATAGAAGATAAGATAAGCTAATAAGCTCTTTTCAAGATTCAATAAATAAATAAATAAATAATCTTTAATAAGCTCAAAATAAGCCAACAAAAACCAAAATGGCTGAGCCCTAGATTCCATTTCTTTTTTCTTTGTTGGGCCGAAATTCACAAAAGCCCAAAACCACAAAACAAGTTACGAAAATAAGCCCACCATTAAATAAGCTACCAAATAAGCCACAACAATCTCAAAATAAGCCAAGTAAGTCATGGGCCGAACCCATGACCTCTTTCTTTTGGTCTGACGGTTGGGCCGAGGCATACAAACAAGTCTGAAAACCCAATAAGCCCTAACTAAGCTTATTAATAAGGTAGACTCCCAAATAGGCATCAATAAGCTCTAGACAACACAAGATATTTGACTACAACAACCATGATATTAAGATGACCAACCCTTGTTGTTTCTTTTGCTCACGTCACAACCAAACACACTGATAAGTGTTAAATACACATATCCATTTATGCCTAAAATAACCCAATTAAACCCAAAATAGACCAAAAATAGCAAAAATATGCTTGTATTTGTGTTTTGTGTATGCAGGAACGGATGAATCAAAAATCATAAGAAAACCATCAAAAACAAGCAAGCACAGACACGAGAACGGAAGAGTGAACAAAAGCCGGAAGCAAAGCCAGGAAAAGTCAAACCCTCAGTCAAAATGGTCAAATCATGGTCAACAAAAGTCAACAAGACCTAAAATATTCCATTTTAAGCCCCTTAACTTTCAGAAAAGTTCATAAATGGTCCCTAAGCCTAAATGGGCCTCTCTCGGATCCATAAGCCCAAAACCCTAGCCTATTTACCTTTTTATAAACCACAGGGACTAATCTTGCAATTTCTCATCATTAGTCTCTCTCGTTTCACCAAGCAGTCAAAACAAAGGGCAAATCCAAATCAAAGGGTGCGTTAGTCAATTCAAGAGCTCCTTAACACAAATGAAGGGTCAAATCAGTCTTTATCAAGGATTACTTAACCTCTCAAGCCACGTAAGCTATGGAGAAAGCACACTTAGTGGTGGGATTTTGTGCTAAACTACTCACACAACTAGCACAATGACTCCTCATTGGAATGACACGTTAGTGATCCTCAGATACACACAAAAATAATCAAACGGCTCAAAATCATTTGGCAATGATTAGAAGAATCAAGGGTGCGGATTAAAGGCTAGGAGATGGATTCAGGAGGCCTAGAAGCTTCACTAGGGTGCTATAAATAGCACCTTCATCACACACACATGATGTTCATGATTTTTTTTCCTTTTCTAGTTTTTAGCCTAATATAGTTTATTAATGTAATTTTTAAATTCAGTTGTAATTTCTCTTTAAGGAATATAATTCAGTTTTTGTTAATGAAATTTAGTTTAATTTAGTTATAAACTTTCTTTTCTCTTATTTCATAAGCTTTCTAAAAGAGCCAAATTGTCTCAATAAGCCTATAAGCTACTCAATAAGCTCTTTCAGTCTATAAGCTGAAATTGAGCTTACTTAATCCAGCCTTAATCATATCTAAACTTATAATCAGCTTAAAATGACTAATAACTTTAGCTTTTGGATTTGTGAGCTTATGGAAGGGGGATCTAAAATGGAAGGATCCTCATGGACTATTACCCTAGCTTATTAATAAGCTAGGGAGCTTGTAGCTGCCATATTTGATTCCTCTTGTTTAGCTAGAGGTTAAGTAAGTTCTCATTTAATTTTAATGATCTTTTAATTTTAGTTCAATTATTGCTTAATAGTGTAGGATTGCTCATTTGCTTATTCTGCATGCTTATTAGTTGCTTATTTGTGCTGCTTATCTCTTTCATGTGCTTATTAGTTAATATAGTTAATCTGTTTTTGCTTATAATAGTTTAGATCATAGTTTTATAAGTAATTTTTCATAAAACCATAAAAAACCAAAAATATTAGATAAAATAGAATAGATCTTTGATTTCTAGTTAATCAAGTGTTAGATCATGTTAAGTAAGTTTGATATAAGCTAGTTAATATCTGGGTTTGAAGTTTTAATAAGTAGACTCAATCTTTTAAGGTTTTTCAAATCTGTCTCAAACTTGAAAGGGGTGTTTGGCATAAGCCAATTTGACCATAAAAAGTCAATAAAATTTGTTCAAAACTCTTGAGTCAGCTGAGTTTTTAGTTAAAAACATTAGGAAAACAGATTTCATAAGTTAGTTTACATTTTTAATCAAATTAAGGCTTATTTTATAATTTTAGCACCAGGGTACTTAGTGGCTTAAGATTTGAGTGCTTAAAATTGATCTAGGATCTTTAAGGCTTTAAGTGTGCTTGAAATGTGTTTGTAGACACTCACTTAGAGTGTCTAAGTGTAGGATTGCAAAAGGGTACCTGAATTAGTTGTTTTTTTTACATGTGTCAAGTGCATCAGTACTAACAAAAAGTTAGTACTGCTGTCACTTTTTAGCTTAATTTTCAGCTTTTAAATATAGGATTTAGTAGCTTTAATTTAGAGATAATTTAGTTTTCATATAGCTTTATTTAGATCACAGCTTAACTTCCATTTTCAGCTAAAATTGTTAGCTTAAATTTGTTATCAAAAGGTCACAGAAAATCAAAAATACCAAAAAATAGTAGGTTAGTATAAGTAGTTCTTTAAATTTTGATTTTTAGCTTATGATAATTGTTTTTATAGCTTAAATAAGTAATAAATAACTTGTTTATTTAGTTTCCAAAAGATTGGCTCCTGATTTGGCTTATTAAGCCTTTTGAGCTTAAGCTAACTTTGAATCATTTGTGCTTTATTTCCTGAGTTTGCTTATTTTATCATCATTTTTAGTTGCTTAAATGTATCTCCAGCTCTTTTCTCTTTTAATATTAAGCTCATGCACATCATAAGCTTTACTAAGCTTCTTTTGTTTTAAAAATTGAGCTTAAATTAAGCTTTTTACAAGCTTTTAAGTAGAAGCAAGGTCAAAAAACACCTAACATTCTGTGAAAGCGTTTGATGAGCGTTGTTTGGAGCTCAGAATTCATGCTGAAGAAGATCTTAGACAAATGATTAATGAGCTTGACAGGAGTAATGTGATGATTAACAAACATATGGCAGAATATGAGGAAGCTGAAAATGATCTGACCATTGAAGAGAAGACTGAGTTAATCACAGAACTCATTAACTATCAGAAAGATTTTGCTAGAATCAAGAAATACCAAGCTCAGCAACAAAGGTTGGCATCAAAATCTGAAAGAAGAAAATTTTACACATCTGTCTTAAGAAGCCATGCTGGATGGAAGACAAAAGACCTCAGGGGAATGACTTTTGATCAGTTAGAAGAAAAGTTTATTCCAGTTTGGGAAAGCATACAAGATTTTGTGCCTATGGATTCCAAGAAAGAAAGTGAAAGTCTCAAGAGGTCAGGAATCCTATTGGAGAAAGTCAAGGCAAAAAGGTTGAAGACAAGTGATGTTTCAGCTCAAGAACAACAAGAAAGTGATAATCAGGATGAGATTATCAATCTTCAACAATGGGCAGTGCTAGTTAGGGAAGAGACTTCAGTGAATATTACTCCTTCAGTTGTCAAGGTACCCATATGTGATTGGAAAATTTACAAGGACAAGCTAAGGGAGGTATACCAGATATTCAGAGTTGGACAAGCACCAAAGGTATATCCTTACTTTGAGTCTATGCTTAAGGATTTTGACAGAGATGACTTGGTGACACTATGGAAACTAGTCAAAGATAGGTTCAAGACAGAACTCCCAAAGAGTGACCTGGAAAAATGTCTGTTTTGGCCTTTAAAGGTCATGTTTGAACCTGTTGCCACTGATCTACTATGGCAGTTTGAAGCTCCTATTAAGAGTTGGAAGATGTACAAATCATGTAAAGTACACTGCTTGTCAATGGAAGGAATGATTATCTACATGCTTGATGATGTTGAGTATCCTTTTCAAAAGACTACACTTAAGAAGATGCTTGATCACAAGTGTGAAGTAAGTGAATTTAATGAAGATGTGATTCAGATGATCAACCTAATTAGAGGACAGCTCAAGAAGGAATAAGGGGTTTGAAGCATCCTCTCCAGGAAATCATTTTATTCTGGAAACTTGATATGAAGGTGAAGTATCAAGTTTAAGGGAGGATTGTTGGGAATAAAATGCTAAGGGATTCCCACTGTTAGTTGAATGGTTCCCACTGTTAGAAGAACTTCCCACTGTTAGTATATTTTCCCAATGTATGGTTTCCACTGCTTGAAGATTTTCCACTGCAGCATGAAGATAAGATCTACACATAGTCAAATACGCGTTATTGTTATATATAGAATGTACTCTGATTATCCCTGTGATTTAGGAGATCTAGTTAGGTCTTATCATGTATAGGACCCTTTGTCTATAAAAGGAGTTCTTAGTTTAGAAAAAGATACACATCACTTACATAGATCCTCCATAGACTTTCTTATAGCTTTAAGGTTTTGTAAACCCTAGTACTTTTGAGTACTTGTATTATTCAATCAATAATATTAAGGCTTGTTAGTTATTTACTGTTCTATTCCATTACCATTGTTATTCTTCATAAACACTAAAGGTTAGATTCCGCAGAGCCTTTGGGGAAACACTTCAACAAAGTTTCTCACATTATTATCTTGTGATTACCAAGGTAATAATAACCTTATAACCTAAGGCAGTAAATCTAGAGTTTAGGGACTCAACAAAAATTGTTCCTGTGAAAAACGAGTAAGCATTTATTAAACTATCGTATCCATTATTATGTCTTTTAGATCAAGTGATTTAGTAGAGGTTGTTACTTGAATGGTTGAATGCTTACCTGCAATACTTATCAATTTTCTAACACTTTAAACCATATCTTATCGGTTCAGCAATTTTGCCATTCGATCGAAAAGTCTTGAGCAACACAAGGAGGAAAACAGGAAGAAATCTAAACTTAGTGGAAATACAAGTGCATAGAACAATTTATTTATAAGTGCAGATACGGTAAGATCCCAACCTATCTTAAAACTTAATTTTATATGGGTTTGTTCATAGATATCTATGTGATTCTCTTATTAATAGTATTGCCTTTGTAATAGACAGCGGCAAGGCTTCATAAAATGTATTTACATTTTTAGGTGAATTTTGGCATGTTTTACCCTCGACCTGTTTTATATTTAGCTAAATTGTATCACTGACCTTTATCAGCTAAATGCTTGAATCAGCCATCTTTAGTAGAATAAAAATAAAATTGATGCAGGGTGAACAGGTGATAAATCATTTGAGTTTAATGTGTATTTAAAAGCTTAAAATGACCTGAATATCATTTTTTTTAAATAGACAAGCAAGTGTCAGTACGTCAACACAATCTTACATGTTTGGTATCTTGTTTATGTGATTAATATTTATATTCAATTGTAAAATTCACAAAAAGCATTAATATATATGATATTGACCCTTTGATTGTTTTACACTGAGGTGTGTTTTCTATTTCATTTAACAACCTTTAGGGGTGTTTGGGTAAAGTTATTTCAAGGCTTAAGAGCTTTATGAGTTTTCAAAAAGCTTTTTAGCTCTTTGATTGTGTTTTGGTAAGCTTATTTCTATAATCTTATATTATTTTTGATGGGAAGTAAGCTAAGTGACCTATTAATGGTTGATTCTTCTTTCTCAAGGATTTCTCAAGCATGCTTGATAACGAGGTAAACATGTGCTGATAAGTTAACTTTTCGTTATTAATAATATCTTTTGTTTTGAGATTTTCGCCATATGACTGGATCAACAATGCTCATTAGCGGTGTCAAATTGGCCCATTAACTTAAGTGGTTGGTTTTGGTTATGTTTCAAAGGGTCAAATGGGTGAAAAGATAGTTTAACTGGAAATAGGAAATATGGGTCAAACGGGTCGCATTCATAGTTTATAAAACTATCGATTCTTATTTTTTATTTATTTGTAATAGTATCTGATCTTCAGATTAGTCATAACATAGTTCACAGGTACATTGGATATTTTTATATTCTGGCACATGATGCAGAGGTAAGTTTAGTTTTTGAATTCTCATTTAAATTATCAGTTACTATTAACCATTTATAAGTGTTTATCGGGAGCATTAATTGGCCAAAAGCCACATTCTTTTAAGATTAGAGGAAAAGTCGCCAAGAATAGAGGAAAACAATCAGGTAATATGAATGGTCAAATTGAGTTGTGTTTTATATCGTGCAGGTCAAATAGGTAGAAGTTAACATGTATATTCTGTTGCAATGGTTATAGTGAATAAGTAATTATAAATTTCAGGAGCTACCCCATGGGGTGTTTTGAAGCTAATTGAAAGTCGAGTGCTTAATATTCTATCATGTAAAAATACATCTACATGTACATTTATGATTTTTTTTTTCTGTGACGTAAGTTGCATACTTAAATGAAGTGTAGTTCGTCAAAATGTAAACAAAAAATGCAATCATTTTTTACTATGTCCACAAGTAAATCTTAGAGTTGTTGGTGATTGTTTAACAGAATATGATTCAAAAGTAAATTTGAGAGTTGTTGAAGATCGTTTCAGGTAAAGGAAGATCATTAAACTCTTTTACATTATGTTGGTTTATTACATATGCTTATCTTGGTTACCTACACAATTCATAAATTTAATTTTATTAGTTATTAAATTTTACTTTTGTGTTATAGAAATCTGGGATCGTGATTGCTTAAATGTGCTATTTGGGATTGGTTACAAGTGGTGGTTAGGATTTCTCTCAAAGCAACTTATAAGTGCATGTTTGGGATTGCTTATCTGATTAATATCATCAGGGCTGTTTGGAATTTATTTTCAAAATATCTGTGCATCTTCTTAATGATTACCGGAAGAAGATAACATAAGCGAGTTACTGCTCTTAACAGGTACCTACATACCTGCATTGAACATTTTTTTTTGGATTTTGAGCACGTTGATAATCAATTTCTTGCAAGTTTCTAAATTAATTTCATCACTTTCGCGAATTACCTGAACTATAACCATTGTTACTTGAAGTCCATGCATATCTCTATGATTATCAAATGATATCTAAATGTTTTTGATGAGGTACAAAATTAAAGCATATTGGATACTTGATTCGATTTTGATTTGATAAAAAGACTTCACATTAGTCATTACTTAAGTCCATGTTACATGTATGTTTCCTATGACGCTTCTTCTTCCTATTGATATAATAAGATGACACCTCTTTTGCATGATTTATTTAGGATGAGTAGACCAGATCACAAGTAGGGCACTCCACTTTTTTTATATGGAAACTACAAAGACTAATCTCGGTCCAACATGCAATAGATGTCTTTTCCTTGGTTTGATGATTTTGATGACCATGATACTTGAGATTCGAATGGGTGGTCTGCTCTTATGTAATCTTATGTAATTATTTCAATGAATGTGTAATAGCATTCATGAACCATGAATGATCGACGGTGGTTTGAAACATTGGATTGGAGTCTTAGAGATATCCTTGATACTCCAAAATAGTTTATTCGGAGGGAAAACTGTCATGTTAGGTGGCGACTTTAGGCAAAAACTTCCTGTCAAGAAAAATGCTTCAAAAAATGAAATCATTTCGTCTTCCATTGTTGAATTGTACCTGTGGAACAACTTTAAAGTCTTCTCACTTCATGAAATCAAGAAGTAGAGACAGCTCGTGTGCATCGCACAGGTATGACAGGCCTCGTACATATTAATCTTAGGTAGCTCAAGTAATAAATAAGTGTCCTTTTTGGTAATTTCATTTATTAAATCATCAAATAATCTAATTTTTCAAACACTCAAAAATTTGATTATCTAATTATTGTGTTATCATACAACATAATCAAATCCAAACTCTACATTTCAAAACCACGTATTGTAACAGCTAATTATCTAATTATGCGTTTTCAAAACGAATAATCAATTTTAAATAAGCAAATCCCAAACACCCCCTTAGTATATAAGGAGTGTTGCTCTTTTGAAAATGTATTTTTCTTTTGGTATTGATTGTAAGTCAACATCAATTGCACCAAATGTATACTAGATTATTATTAGTTATCAGTTTGATAGTTTTCTACATTTAGAGGATTTAGACATAAATAAATCATTTTCACCTTTTATCTTTTTAAGAAAAATAAACCATCTCACATACGGTAAAATTTTAAGCGACAAAAATACGTAATCATGATGATAATTTCTTTTAATCTTTAATAGACGGACATTTCGATATACTTTTGACGAACTTTTTTTCTCAAAATTCAAACTTTTTTCCTAAAAAAAGGTTAAAATTTACGACCTGAAAATTCACACGTAATTAGTTGTTTTTTTGGATAACTAAGGGGAGGGGTGAATAGTTTTACCGTCATTTTTAGCGTTTATAATAATAAATAATAATCATTACGAAATATATAATGCAAAACAATAGTAAAGAGTTAGAAAGATCAAATCACAACACAAAGATTTATAGGGTTCGGTAATGAAGGTCCTCTTCGCCCTACTCCAATTATAAAACATTTCTTAATATTACAAAATACTATGTCTCGTTTAATTTTTGTAAAAATTGTTTTGTTACATTTTGTAAAAATGTAAAGTTTCAAGACAAAGATTATTTCTTTGATCATCCCTCAAGTTTAGTATTTGTTTGTTCATACCTTAATAGATTTACGTCAAAATGAAAATTTGCGACTAATGACTTGTTACATTTAGTTTTACGTAAAATGTTTTTACATTTTGTGATTATCAAAACGTAAAGAAGTCGAAAGATATACATAACGTTTTTAGACATTATTTATATTTACAGTTTAAAATCAAGTGTGATTTTTAAAGCGAAAATTTCAATTCTCACAAAAATAAATCAAAAAAAGTTCATAAAAAGTATATGTAAGTGTCTTTTTACAGAAAAATGAATCATTTAGTCGTCGTAATGACATGATTTGTTTCGCGTAACGATTAACATTTTCTGAGATATGTTTTGAAATTATATGAAATTGAGTTCTTTAGTTTAGTGAAAAAAATGAATCGTCACTATTTATGTAGACTAGGGGTGTTAACGATCCGAGTCGAGTCGAGTTTCAGCCTAAACGAGCTTGGCTCGTTTAATAACTACTCGGCTCGAGCTCGAATAAACTTTTATAAGTTAGCTCGAGCTCGAACTCGAATATTATTATATTGTTCGAGCTCGAGCTCGAAGCTCGTTTAATTTTTTAACTTTTATACTAATCGGCTTTTTTTTTAACAGCAACTTTATTAGAAACAACTAGCAAGACGCTAGAATTATAAAGAAAGGAGGTGAGGGTGTTGAATCCAACTAACCCAACTCAAAGTTTTT
>BQNB010065729.1:0-34832 GCA_026074375.1 Tanacetum coccineum
GTCATTTCCCTTAATATCAAAACAAATTCTTACACCTCAATACTAGCATACCATGCCTTGCCATACATTCTCCTATATAAGAACATCATATTCTTCATCATTACTCATCAAACACATCTCATTCTAAATCTTATTCCTAACATGTCATCTCCTAGAAACTATGGTGAAAAATCTCACAAATCAATCATAGATCCTTGGAGAAACACTCATTCCTTGCCTTACTCACCTCCTCTATCTCCAAGCAACTCACTACCTAAATCTCCACCAAACTCTCCAATCTTTGATACCACTCCTTTGCCTCATTCTCCTAATTCATCAAATCCTACATCCTCTTTCTTACCTCCACAAATCTCTACTCAAAATCATAGTGAAAACCATTTCCATGAACTCCTACACCTTTTAAATCTTCTTGATATCAACATTAAACATGCAATTGATTAACTAATATTTCACCTCCCTCCTCACTATTCGCTCATCCTCCTTGTCTAGACCAAGTCAATTTTCATTCAGACTTTTTTCACTGTTGCTTGAGAACTCGTAAAATCTTCAATATCTTAAAAGATGACCTTAACCGAATCAAATCTCTCATCATTGGGCCCTCAACCCTTTTCCCATCATCCATCACTACCAATTCTCCTTAAAATCTCTCCTAAACTTCAAGAATAATCTACTAGTTTCCTTCTATTAGATGCTTTAATATGTTGTGTTTTGTTATGATTATCTTATGTTGTATCTTCATATATTTTTCTATATGGCTATATATACTTTTCTTATAATTTGAATAAACTTTATTTATGAGTTTCCAAAAGTGTGGATTATAATGTTGAGATATTTGTCATGCTATGTTGGCTTGCACTTCTAACCTTGTTTTGTAGCAAACAAATTATCGTAAGATCGATCCCTTAGTGCCCCGAACGAGGGGGAGCATACATCAAGGGGGAGTCTTTAATCGTCGATTTCTTTCTCTCTACTACAATTCGACGATCAACCTTTTTGGATTCGACAAAAAGGGGGAGAAATAGAATTAAACTCATTAGTAATTTATAAACCTCTAATTTTATACTAAATGAGTTTATATTTTGTCATCATCAAAAAGGGGGAGATTGTTAATACAAATAATGTCTAAAAACGTTATTTATATTTTTCGACCTCTCGATGTTTTGATAATAACAAAATGTAAAAACGTTTACGATAAAAATAAACGTTTATAAATTACTAACCGTAAAATTCTATTTCTAAGATTAATCACTTAAGGTATGGATAAACAAATCATTAAACATGATTAGTGATTAAGAAATTATTTTTTCTTAAACCTTACATTTCAACAAAAGTGTTTTTTTTAAATTATAAAAACAAAATATTTATTCACAAAAGAAATATTTTATTAAAACATTAAATTTGAAATCAGATTTTTCCCTCCAAAATGGAAGGTTCAATGTTAGGTACAAAAAAGGGAGCGGAGTCTAGTGGCGGCCCCCTTATATATAAGGGACCGCCGGGACCGCCACCAGCAACGGTCATTTTTTTGTCCCCTATAAATACTGGGCCACCCCATCTGAAAAATAGAACCTCTTGTCACGAATTTTCTCAGATCCATTTTTCTCTCTTCTTACTTTCTTTCTAAAACACATATCTTGAGACTACATCTTGAATCTCGTTTCAAGTGATTATTCCTTTCTTCCTTCCTTTTTTTCGTCTTTTCGTCTCTTCTAATCAAGTGCAAGAGAAGAATAATCGTATTCTTCGATATACGAATTGTTATCAAGTGATCTATCTCTTCCTCCTCAAGATCACAAATCTTCATTACATATATTTAGTGTTGTTGTGTAAATTGGATTGTGTGTAGATCCAAGTGTGTAAATTGTGTATTGGTGTGATTTGGATTGTGTGTCAATCCAACGGTATATATATCTTGTGAGTGTGTAAAGACTTAGTGAAGTCTTAGATTGGTTCTAGCTAAGATTAGGACTCGACATCTTGCTTAGTGTCGGAAAAGAAAGTAAGCGACGTGTAAACGGTTTTCTCCGCCTAAACGAAGCTTGTTGACATAGTGAAATCTCGAGTGGAGTACTCGGGGAGTGGAGTAGTGTTGGGAATTACGTTTTCCTAACTTAGTACCGACAGTACTAATAGTTAGTACTGATAGTTATAGTTAGCACTGACAGTACAAAATGTTAAGTACTAATCAGTTAGTTAGTACCGATAGTAGAAAATAGTTAGTACCGTTTAAGAGATATGTATGAGATATGTTAGGAAAAGATATGTACGCATTTTGTAAGCCTGTTAGGGTTTATCCTTGGTCTATAAAAGGATCCCTCTTGGCATAGTTAGACACACGAACTCAAGATATCTCATAGCAAAAACATATCTTATAGTTAGTAATCTGTAACCATTCAAGGCAGATTAATAGAAATTATTATTTAGTTCTTCATTGTTTTTCTTAGTACTTGTGTTAAGATTCCACATTAGCACATAGTATTCATAATCAGTGTTTCTACATAGTCAACTGTATTTATACCATTTGGTATCATCCTTAATAGGTGCAGAGATTCTATCTTAGGGACAACAAGTGGTTAATCCAGAGCTGTGAGAAAATCTGAATAAGGAAGAACAAATCAATCCAAGTTATAAAACCTCATCCTCGCAATAATAAACATGTCTGGATCACAAGATGAAATTCCACCACCACCACCACCTCCACCATCATCATCACAAACCCCAACCCAACAAACCCCTCATACAGTATCAACCATCAAGCTGTCTATTCTCAAAAAAGGAGAATATTATATATGGACTATGAAGATGGAACACTATTTGGCCCATACAGACTATCCAATCTGGGAGGTTATACAAAATGGGAATGGTCCTGTATCAATCACTGCAGATACACAAGGACAAATTAGTCTTGCCTCCCTGAATGAGAAGAAATTATCAGCAGAGAAAGAGAGAGTATAAAAGAAGGATCCACCTGGCTTATGGGCCTACCAGAAGATATCTTGCTAAATTCCATAGACTGACTGATGCAAAGGAGGTGTGGGGATGCCATCTCAATTCTAGATTTGGTGGAAAGGACGAATCCCAAGAAGATGCAGAAGTATATCGTGACGCAACAGTTGTAGGTTTTCTCTGTATCCAACACTGAAGGGCTTCACGAAGGCTATGATAGATTCCAAGTTTCTGAGTCAGTTAGAAAATTCATGGAGCAGGTGTATCCATAGGATGCAATCAAAATTCCTAGATCTCTTACCTTCTGCGCTGGTAACAAGTGTTCCTTAATAATGTGGGACCAAACCAGGAGTGGTCAGTCTAAGCTTTGATGCTTTGTACAAATCTAAGAGTTCTTTGAGAGTGATGTAAAGGCTCTATGCATTCATCCTTAGCCCGCTCAAAATGTAGCATTTGTCTCTAGAAACACAGCAGTACTAATGTATGTTAGTAACTTATAGTGTTCCCAATTTTTGGTCAAACTCACTGCATGAAAAACATTATCATAATATTACTTGCTAATCATCAGTTGCCCTCAACTGGATCATGAAGACTATGCGGGAACAGATTGATGAATATGACTCGAAGAAATGGACTTGAAGTGGCAAGGGGCCATGATCTCAATGAGTAATGAAAAAAGTTTTACAAGAAGCAGTGGTGAAAGCTACATTTTGATGCAAAAGAACCAGGTTGGCTTTGATATTAAACAAGTTGAATGTCTACAATTGCCACAAGATCAGGGGCATTTTGCTAGAGAATGTCTAATCAAGGGAAATCATAGACACAGGAGGAGGGATGCATGGAATTCGGGACAAAGGATGGTGAGGCAGAACTGGAAAGAACGAGAACTCTAAAGCATTGGTGACAAATTGATGAGGTAAGGTGTAGATTGGACAATTCATTAAGAAGAAGATGAGACATGCTTTGATGGCATGCAAACAGCTCAGACTCAGAATCAAGAGGTAATTTCATGTTCAAATAAGTGGTAAAGAGTCTTTTATGCTAATCTTAAAATTATATGATGCTCAGAGAGAACAACTTAGTGATGCAAGTATAGAAATAAAGGCATATTCTCAAGGTCTTAAGAAAGTTGAAGCACAGTTAGTTGCTCATCAACAAGGACAACTTTGGTATGAACAAAAGATAAAATTTATGAAGATAGATTTAGATGATAAAACAGATGTTCTAACATACATAAGAAAATTGCTAGCAGAAGCTCAAAAGAAAAGAAGATTTAATGTTCTAAAGTAGAAAAATAGAATAAACTTTCTAAGTATTTAGTAAACTGCTAAATACCCAAATGAGTGGTAATGATAAGTTTGGGCTTGGGTATGGGGATTACAGATATGATGGTATTTTGACGATGAAAATTGGAAGTGGTAGCAGAGTGTTTTATGATTAAAGTGAGTAAGTTAGAAAAACAAACCTTTTGTATGATAGGTTTGTTCTAGCGGATGGAATGCATACAGTAACCTCCACCCAGTAAGGGTATTTTTTGCCCTCTGGACACTGAATTGAGTAGATTTCTTACAATTTACATATGGTCACAAAAGACTCTCAACCTAGTGATTCTGATCCCAAACAAAGTGAATTTGATACATGTAATCTAACAGTAGTACAGAACCTCTGAATTAGTAAATGAACCAGCTGTTCAATGAACTAATGTAGAATGTCAATAAGGTTGGTCTGATGCTCTATCATGTGTGGAGTAGGAATCAGATAGTTAAAGATGAGTTTGTGTCTATACCACAAAACGAAAAGAAACATCTAGTTTTGCTAACCAACAAGTAAAAACTCCTAGGGAAACTGTTAAGAATCAGTACACACATAGTCAAAAACCTAAAGTTGATAAGAAAGAGTTGGGGTATGGGTTTATTATAAGAGCATGTTTTGTATGAGGAAGTCTTAATTATTTAATCAGAGATGTGATTTGTCCATGGAGGATAGAGAATGGTAGAAAGCAGAATTAACAATGGATGGAACAAAAACTCTAGTCAAAGGGAGCTAAGGGAAACTTGGAACAATGTGCAAAGAGTGAATAAACAAAACCAATTTGTTCCTTCATCAGTACTAACTAGAACTGGTAAAATTCCAGTTAGTACTGCTAGAGCTAGCGGTACTTAAAATGTTAGTACTGTTAGGCAAAGTTTTATAGTCAGTAGTTTAACTTAGTACTGCTATGAAGTTTATTACTGTTAAGCCATGGTGAATAGAGTTAGGACCAGCAAATGGTTTTCTCAACATCATTCACATCTTCAAGGCTTTTAAAAGGACAACAGTACTTGTAAAAAATTTTCAAAACCAAAAGGTTATATATGCTAAGGTAATTGTTGTTTAGTACTGTTGGGGGAAAAATGGAAACTGCTGTGAAGCCCTCAGAGTTGTAATTAGGAGACCACACAGATACATCTGGTAGTACAATGTCTCCAAATACAATGGTGGATCCGTCTGAGAAAATTGTTACACTTTCTAAGATCCACTAGGCAGACTCAAGCTGTCAAAAAGGCTTGGTGTCTAAGAGAATCTAATCTCTTTCATTTTAATGTGCACGGGAATTGTCACATTGAAGTTTAAAGATAAAGGAATAGTTGATAGTGGATGTTCAGGCACATGACTGGAACAAGCGCTTCCTTGCTGATTTCAAGACTTTAATGGTTGGCCCTGTTGCTTTTGGAGTAGTAAAGGTTACATCACTGGTAAAAAGGTAACTAAAAACTGATAAGTTAAGATTTGAGGATGTGTGCTTTGTGAAAAGAAACTTCACATTTCAATCTTTTTCTGTGGTTCACAAATGTGTGACAGAAGAACCAAGGTTTGTTACTGACTCTGAATGTTTGTTTTGTCTCACCTGAATTTAAGTTACGCTGATGAAAATCAAGTATTATCTTTAAATCCCCAAACAAAAATAATATGTACAGTTCAACTTAGAGAACATTGTTCCTTCAGGAGGAGTGGTTGTTTAATTTGCATAAGGCCATCAATTTGTTGAATTAACAAATGGTCAGGGAGGTGGGTATGTTAATTTTAAAACATAAACAAACTTGAAAGGGAACCTTGTAAGAGCGTTATCCTTCAAAGATTTTTCAAATGACACACTTGTGTTGCTTGTAGATATGGGAAAGCAACACAAAGCCTCTTGTAAGGCAAATCGCAAGTTTTATTTAGCCACTTTTACAACTTCTTCATTATGGATTTGTTTTAGACCTACATCTGTAAGGAGCTAAAAACCATAAGACTATTGGCTCGTTATCTCAATGATGATTTTTAGAGGTTTAGTTGGGGTGTTTTTCTTAAAAAATAAGGATGAAATTCGTGGAATCCTTTTAAGGACTTTGTAAGACAAATTGAGAACCAATGGAATCAACAAGTTAAAAAATATTAGATGTGATAAGGGTATAGAATTAAGTAACAAGGATGTTATGGAATTCTGTGGGTCAAAAGGGATTCTCAGAGGGTATATAGTAATTACCAGAACTCCACAACAAAATGGAGTTGCTGATAAGAAAGAACATGACACTATTGAGGTGCTAGGACCATGCTTGCAGATTCATTTTTACCTATCACTTTTTGGGCTTGGAAGCAGTTAGTACTGTTTGTTATGTTCTTAGTAGGGTATTAGTGACCAAGCTTATAAAAAGACTTCTTATGAATTATTAACTGGTAAGTACAATTATAAGTTATTTAAGCCTTTTGGGTGCATGTATCCATCTTGAATCTCAATTGACCATCTCCTAGGGAAGTTTGCTGGAAAATTCATAGTGAGGGTTTTTAGTTGAGGTATTCTCTACAAAGCAATGATTTTAGAGAGTATACAATTTAGAAACCAAAAGAGTTGAAGAAAACCTGCACATCACCTTTTTAGAGAACAAACCAAATGTTGCAGGGAAAGGACCAACTTGGCTTTTTGATCTTGATTATTTAACTGATTCTATGAATTATCATCCTGTTAGATCAGAGAATCAAGCTAACCTACATGCAGGTCAACAAGAAGCTAACCAAAATGCAGGTACAGAAGACATTATTGATGCAGGGGATTCTGAAAAAGAGGATGAATCTGCTCAAGACTGCTTTGTACTGCCAATATGGCCTTCTTATTCTTCAACAATCACTCCTGATTTAAAGACAGATGAAAAGAGAGAAGGTCCAAGAGAGGAAGAACAAGTCTTTTTGGATGAACTTGAAAGACTTAAGAGGCAAGAAAAGGAGGCTAATGAGGAAGCTGAAGCTCTCAGGAAGGAGTATGCACAAGAAACTGAGAACTTGGTTATACAAGCAGGAGCTGCTAAGGCTAGCAGTACTAACATTTTTAGTACTGTTAGCACACCAGCTAAAGCTAGCAGTACTAACCTAGTTAATAATGTTAGCTTACCAGTTAGTACTGTCGGTCCTCATGAGGGACTATCTCTTCCTGATCCAACATATCTTGAACAAGATGATTCAGAAATACCTCCACTTGAGGATATTTATCAAAATTCTTCTGATGGTATTTTTACTACTTCATCTTATGATGATGAGGGTGCAGTGGCTGACTTCACAAACTTGGAAACTGTTGTGAATGTTAGTCCTATTCCCACATCAAGGATTATCTCTTCTCATCCTTCAGCTCTTATTCTAGGAGATCCAACCTTAGCAGTTCAAACAAGAAGCAAAGTGAATAAAAGTTCTGGAGCCCATGCTTTTGTTAGCTATGTTCAAAAGCAAAGGAGAAATAATCATAAGGACTTCCAGCATTGTTTATTTGCTTGTTTCCTATCTCAAAATGAACCCAAGAAGATTTCAGAAGCACTTGAAGATGAAAGTTGGGTTGATGCTATGCAAGAAGAATTGCTGCAGTTCAAGATACAAAAAGTTTGGATACTTGTAGATCTGCCTTTTGGGAAGAAGGCTATTGGCACAAAGTGGGTTTATCGAAATAAGAAGGATGAAAGAGGAGTTGTTGTCAGAAATAAAGCAAGGTTAGTTGCTCAGGGACATAGGCAAGAGGAAGGGATAGACTATGATGAGGTTTTTGCTCTTGTGGCCAGGATTGAAGCCATAAGGATCTTTTTGGCCTTTGCCTCATACATGGGTTTTATAGTCTATCAAATGGATGTGAAAAGTGCCTTCCTTTATGGGAAAATTGATGAAGAGGTATATGTGTCTCAACCACCAGGTTTTCTAGATCCTAAATATCCTCAGAAAGTCTACAAAGTTGTAAAAGCTCTCTATGGGCTACATCAAGCTCCCAGAGCCTGGTATGCTACTTTATCTACTTTCTTGTTGAAGAATGGATACAGAAGAGGAACCATTGACAAAACTCTCTTCATAAAGAAGGACAAACATGATATCATACTAGTTCAAGTCTATGTGGATGATATCATCTTTGGGTCTACAAAGAAATCTTGGTGTGATGAGTTTGAAGCATTAATGAAGAGTAAATTTCAGATGAGTTCAATGGGAGAGCTCACTTTCTTTCTTGGATTACAAGTCAAACAGAAGGAAGATGGTATCTTTATTAGTCAGGATAAGTATGTTGCAGAAATCCTGAAGAAGTTTGACTTTGCAAATGTTAAGACTGCTAGTACACCAATTGAGACTCAGAAGCCTTTAGTCGAGGATGAGGAAGCCAGTGATGTGGATGTCCATCTCTATAGGTCCATGATTGGCTCTTTAATGTACTTGACTACTTCTAGGCCTGATATTATGTTTGCAGTCTGTGCTTGTTCTAGGTTTCAGGTCACTCCAAAGTCCTCCCATTTAAGTGCTGTCAAGAGTAGGTATCTAAAAGGCAAACCCAAACTGGGTCTTTGGTATCCTAGAGTGTCTTCATTTGACCTGGAATCCTACTCAGATAGTGACTACGCTGGAGCAAATCTTGACAGGAAATCCACAACGGGAGGTTGTCAATTTCTTGGTAGGAGACTTATTTCTTGGCAATGCAAAAAGCAAACCATTATGGCTACTTCTACTACGGAGGCAGAATATGTTGCTGCTGCAAGCTGCTGTGGGCAAGTTTTGTGGATTCAAAATCAAATGTTAGACTATGGGTTCAACTTCATGAACACAAAGATCTACATTGATAATGAAAGCACCATATGCATTGTAAAGAATCCAGTATATCATTCCAAAACAAAGCATATTGCTATTAGGCACCACTTCATAAGAGATGCTTATGAGAAGAAACTTATCCAGGTGCTTAAAATCCACACTGATAACAATGAGCTGATCTACTAACCAAGGAATTTTATGTTAGCAGGTTCTAGTTCTTGGTTGTTTCTATTGGGATGATAAATCCATAAGCTGCATTGGTTAAAGGGAGGCAATATGCTGTGTTGTATAGTTTGTATGCAGTGTTAAGTATGAAGCAACATGTTAACCATAGGTGATGCATTTCCAGAGGTTTGATAGGATTTAGAGAGTCATTGAGAAGAGTTATTGATGGTACTGAAGCACTCCTGTTACCTACATTGTTCATTCTTTGGTTGGACACAGTTAGTACCGACAGTGCAAAGTTAGTACCGCTGGGCAAAGTTTGTACCGCTATAGAGACGTTGAAGAAAAATACCGCCAAGGGTACAAAGTGTAAATTGAAACGGTTTCCTTGAAATTAGGTCTCCTAAACCTATATAAACCCATCTCAATTGCACAGTTCCTTACGCAATCTCTCTCAAATACATTCGTATATACAAGCCCTAATATCTCTCTTAACGACGATCACTCTTACGACTACAATGGCTGTTCTTGATTCATGTCCTAAGCACAATATGGTTGCGTATCTAGAGAAGACTGAAGGGAATGCAGAGTTTCACGAGATTATTGATTTTCTTAGACGCAGTTCCATTCATCATGCTCTTACTGTAAGTCCAGTTGTTTCTACTACATTTGTTGAACAGTTTTGGACGTCTGTTAAGTCCAAAATAATCAACAATGTTAGGCAAGCCTGTGTCTATCTCTGAGGCATCAATAAGAAGTGATCTTCTTTTTGATGATGCTAATGGGATAGACTCATTACCCAATCAGGCTATATTTGATGCTATACAGCTTATGGGGTATGAAGGGGATTTAACAGTGTTAACATTTAACAAAGCTTTGTTTTCACCCCAATGGAGGTTTTTATTTCATACAATGAATCATTGTCTTAGTTCAAAAAGCACCTCTTGGGATCAAATTCCTACTAATATTGCCACTGTTGTCATTTGCTTAACATCTAATCAGAAGTATAATTTTTCTAAATTAAATTTTGATGGTATGATTAGACATTTAGATGCTAAGAAGAAATTTGTAATGTACCCACGTTTTATTTCTATCTTTTTAGATAAACAACTAGCTAATGTACCTGTACCTTTAGATCATTTTCCTATAAATACTTTAACTAGTAAAGTCTTTTCTTTCATGGTTAAAAAGGGTAAATATTTCTCAGGGAAAGTCACCCCTTTATTTGCTGCTATGTTGGTACAACCAACTGCGGATGAGGGTGCTCCTTCAAAAATACCATCGGAAGCACAACTTACACCCTCTCCTGCTCCCACTAGTGAAGTACCTATTGAGCCACAGACTGACTCATCTCCTGCTCACACTAGTAAAGTACCTATTGAGCAACAGACTGACCCATCCCCTAGACCTTCACCTTCTACTATCATTCCTGATTCTATTCCAGAAAGTTCTGGTGGGAATCTTGGAGGTCATTCATCCAGTGATAAATCCCTTTCAGGGAATGAGGGTGAAATGACACTCCAAAGTGTCTATGATCTTTGTCTCTCTTTATGTGCACAGGTTTCAGATCAAGCCAAGGAAATACAACACTTGAAGGCTCAGATAAAAAAGCTTAAGAAGCAAGTTAAACCTGTAATCAAACACCACATAGCATAGATGCACATTGTCTCCTTAAAGCAAAGATTGGCAAGCAAGAGATCCTCAAAGAAACAATGGGTGCACAAAGAGTCTGTATCCAAACAGGGGAGGAAGTTTGCTAAAGGTGAACCTTCAGTCCATAGAGATCCTCTATTTGATGATATTCCTGAAGATACACTTGATCATATGGAAACTGAGAATGCTCAAGTTGTGGGGAGGACAAGAGATATAGTGGGTGAAGAGAAGGAGATTGATGAAAATATACTTAGTACTGAAGATGTACTTAGTACTGACAAGGAGAAAGTTAGTACCGACAAGGAGAAAATTAGTACTGACAGACCAATAGTTAGTACTGGCGGATCCAAAGTTAGTACTGACAGGCAAATTAAAGTTACCGATGAGAAAATTGAAAGTACTGATGAGCAAAGAAAAGGTACTAAAGATTATACTGAAGAAGGAAGTGCTACTCAAGCTACTCAAACACCTACTTCTACAATATTTGGAGATAATGAAACAATAGCTAAGGTTCTTCTCAACATGAGTCAAGCCAAAGCAGTTTCTAGAGAGAAGGAGAAAGGTGTAGAGTTGAAGGATATTGAAGAAACTGACAAACCTAGGCCTACTTCTACAAGATCACTTCTGACATTAAAGACTCTTCCAAAAATTGATCCAAAAGACAAAGGAAAGAAGAAAATAAAAGAGGAGGATGAATCTGAAAGTGAATCTGATGGTATTCCTGAAGCTGAGAAGAAGTTTAAACAGCTTGGCAAATGATAATGAAATGGCTAGTAAAATACAAGAAAGAAGTAGGAAGGACTGAAGAAGGAAAGAAACAGATTAGCTGAAGAAAAAAGCAACCAATGAAGCTCTAATAAGAAATTTTGATGACAATAAAGGCAAGAAATAAAGGCTGACATACTTCTTGCTGAGAAAGCATCAAGAACAGAAAAGAGCACAATTACAATAGAAAGAAAAGCAATAAATTCCTTCATGAACACAAGTTGCTTAGTCAAAGAAAATTCCTTGCTCAACAAAGATCAGAGGCCATCAGGAACAGACCACCTACAAAGAATCAACTAAGAAATCAAATGATGACCTACTTGAAGCATGTAGGAAACTTCAAGCACTCTGAATTGAAAACCAAGAAGTTTGAAGAAATACAAGTCCTGTATGAGAAGATTAAGAGGTCAGATGAAGATTTTATTTCTATTGGGCCTGCTGAAGATGAAAGACTGATTAAAAAGATGAATGAAAAAGAAATTGATTCCTTTAAAAGTGAAGTGATCAAGGAGGAGAGTAAAGAAGAAGCCAAGGAGGAAAGTAAAGAAGAAGAAAGTAACAGAAAGAGAAAACTTGGTACTAGGAAAAAGATGAAGTCAAGGAAAAGAAGATTCATACAAAACATTTCTGAGGATGATAGTGAGAAAGAGAATGATGAGCTGAGATTACATTTAACAATAGCTCCAGATGAGGAAAAAGAAGTAGATTATGAAATACTTGACATGAAGTATCCTATCAAAGAATGGAAAATGAGTTTCCTTGGAACAAACCACAGATGATAAAGGTTAACAACTTAGAGTAAATCATCAAAATGTGTGGTGAATTAGGCGCAATAGTCAAAAGAGATACTTTGTACTCTGAATGATGGTACGGTCCATATTTGATAGAGAATGATTTGAATGCCTATATAATCAACTTGGTGAATAGGACAAATATCAAGATGAGATACCTGGAGGATTTGATAAAGATACTTTGGAGTGATTGATGGCGTTATGTTCAATCCAGATGATGAAGATAAGTTTTGGAACTCACAGCAGGATTGGAATATAGTAAGTTGGAAGCTACATGGTTCTTCAGGGGTACATACTTTAGTGACTGAGGCAGGATTAGTCATTCATATGCTTGTAGAGAAAAAGTATCCTTTGAGAAAGAAAGTACTGGTGCAAATGCTGAAATTAAAGTTAGAGTCTGAAGAAGACACCACTATAGCATTAGAATTGATTAGATTTATCAAGGAGTTACTTGCAGAGTTAGAGCCTGAAGGCGCTGATGGAGATGAGGAGGATCTTTGAGTGTTGGTGTTAAAACCACACAATAAATGGTAATCAAATCACCATGTCTAACTGACACTAAGAATTGGCTAGTCTATAAGCAAACAGCTTGTGGTAAAGACTTCTCAAATCCATTTATGGTTGACAATTTACTAAAAATTGTAGGGTTCTCAACTCACCTTGCTTCATTGGTGAAGAGTTGGCTAGTCCAAGATCAAACAGTTCTTGGTAAAGACTAATCAAATCTGTTGATAGCTGATAGTTTGCTAAAAACTATATGGTTTATCAATGCACCATGTTATGGCAATGAAGCATTGGCTAGTCCAAAAGCAAATGGTATTTGGTAAAGATAAATCAATTCCGTTGATGGTTGACAGTTTACCAAAAACTGTATGGTAATTAACTCACCATGTTTTTAAAATGAAGAGTTAACTATCCCAGAGCAAACGGCTACTGGTAAAGGAACATCAAATCCGTTTATGGCTGGTAGTTTGCCAAAAACTACAAAGCCAACTTAGTTGGATTGTTGCTGAAAAGATGTTGCTGTGTTGCTGAGAAGACAAAGTTGCTGCTGAAGATGGATAGTGTTTAAAAGCTCAAGAATTGGTAAAGTGTTTGGATACATCCTCTATAAACCAAAGAAGACAAATCTGAAGGAAACATGAAGTTAAAGAGTTCAACATTCATGTTTAAGGGAGGATTGTTGGGAATTATGTTTTCCTAACTTAGTACCGACAGTATTAATAGTTAGTACTGATAGTTATAGTTAGTACTGACAGTACAAAGTGTTAAGTACTGATCAGTTAGTTAGTACCGATAGTAGAAAATAGTTAGTACCGTTTAAGAGATATGTATGAGATATTTTAGGAAAAGATATGTACGCGTTTTGTAAGCCTGTTAGGGTTTATCCTTAGTCTATAAAAGGATCCCTCTTGGCATAGTTAGAGACACGAGCTCAAGATATCTCATACAAAATCATATCTCAATAGTTAGTAATCTGTAATCACTCAAAGCAGATTAATAGAAATTATTATTTAGTTTTTCATTGTTCTTCTTAGTACTTGTGTTAAGATTCCGCATTAACACATAGTATTCATAATCAGTGTTTCTACATAGTCAACTGTATTTATACATCTTGGCTATCATCCTTAATAGGCTGCAGAGATCTATTCAACAAGGGACTCATAGTTGTGCTAGAGGTGAATATTTTTCTAGTGGGAACCCACCTAAGACCAACAGTCTTGAAATTTCTACCCGTCGGTTCCTAATACAAGATCAATGATTTATTATTTTCTCATGCACGATGGAAGACTTTTTGATAGAAAACCTATGTCCTCTAGGGATCTGTCTTATAGGATAGTACCTTAGCACGTGAGTTAACCTCATTCAGGAATTTTGTTACACAAGCATCATGATTTGCATTAAAAACACATTTCAGACATGTCAAGCAAAAAAGTTTTTAGAGTCAGAAAATTTTCTAAAATTCCTATTTGTTGGGAATTGAAGGCTTCTGAAGTTACTACTGTTAGTTTAGAAGTTAATACTGCTGGTTCAAGATTGTGCTGCTGTTGAAGTTTAAAGAAAATAGTTTAAGTTATTAGTACTGCTAGCTATAATAGTTAGTGATGCTATTACATTCCAACTTTCATGAATATTGTGATTGGAATGTTTTGTGGTGTCCTTATCTCGGGTTGTGGGATTTTATGATAGTTAGAACTATGTTGTTGTGACATTGATATCTTGATGCAATTGTCCGCTTGTATTCAATACTGTTATCAGTTTTATGTTGAATGTTCATGTATTAATTCTCTATTATGTTTTACAAATGCTTTATGACGGTTCCTCTTTGTTACGCCTCGTGTTTTTGCTTAAGGTGGGGTGTGATAGTTTGGTATTAGAGTTATTGGTTATAGAGAACTAGGTGGTTTGACCTAGACTATAACCTAAGTACCCTCATATACCTGCATAATAGGAACTACGTGCAATTACACGTATACTTGTTGAATTCGTGAGAATTTTTTGTGATATTTGAAATCCACTCCTAAGAATGCGATGATTGTTGTAAAGGGCATGCTATGTGATGCAAGTATTATGACGCTTGCCAACGTGTGATTAATAGTTACATATATAACATGGATTTTTGGAGTAATTGATACGTCAAGGCGGAATAATAATATGGCTAATTCCTAGAAAGTAAGGTAGATGAGATATGAATCTTTTCAGACTTTTATGACATCACTTAACGTGTAATAGTCAGCCCTATTCGACACAATTGTTTTGGCCGATGAGTAGGATTACATAATTAGTTACCCCAGGATATAACACCCTTAAGTGTCATCTCATTGTTGTTGTTGTTTTCGTCATATTAACCCCACCGTGGGGGTCGAAGTTGTGAAATAAAAGGTCTACTAGAAAAGTAATAACCTTGTAATTCCTAAGTAAGATATTTGTGTTAACTATGATAACAATATTCATCTTGAAGTCCGTGTTTCGGAGGTGGTATTGATTCAGACCAGTCAAGTCTTTTGATAACACAATTCATGCCAGTGAAATGTTGTCTAGAATATTTTTTTAAGCATGGTGTTTCAGTAGTTTTTAGCGGTTGCATTAATATATAATTAAATATCAAATTTTGTTAAATATTATTACTGAACTCTCGTTTAAAAAAATGTTTTTATTTAAAATTTAAAATCCAATTGTAACAGTTCCATTATACTTACCTATTACGATTTCAAAACTTTAAAATCTTTATTATACATTACCTAAAATACATTCTTGTTAAAACTCTTTTATTATGAATTATGGTGGGAAACCAACTTTGCTAAAGGTTACTACGAAGTACAAAATTTTTCAAATGTATCATTTTGTGAAACTATCATTGCGGAAAAGATAATTCAAAACTATGTATGGGAGGATGTTTGTCGATATTTTTTATATAAACTTTTATGACACCTCTTTTGCATGATTGTTATTACCCTAAACATCAAGCTATATTATATATGTATACACGTTACTCAAACTATATTTTAGTCAAATATTTGCTCAAGTATATGTTTGTGGAAAAACCATAAAACCCTACCTCCAAGAAGAAACACGCATCACTCTGGACACATATCTTGGTATACCATTCGTTATGAAAATAACACCTGTTAGAACCAATTATATCTTTGACAGAAGATAAAAGAAATCATTTAAGTTCTTGCCTTATATCTTCCCTTCTGTGACAACTAACCTATATGGACAATTGTTGTATCATTTACCACACCCTTAGAAATTTCACAGAATACATACCTAATTTTTGATCTTATCTCTTAAACAATGGAAGGATTCCTCCCTACTCGGTTATCTTTGCTGTATACTTCAATTCATTATGACTTAGAATCAGGAAGCATAAAACCAAAAATAGTGGAAACAAATAGAATTCATAAGTCTCTTCAAATACCACATACAACCAATGGTATAAACTAGTAAGATAGTTCGTAAATGCTACTTAGGACTAGAGAACTACTCCTTTTCTCTATCGACTTAATACCTTTCAATCATGGAAGTTTTGACGCAACTGGGGATGGACTAGTCGTCGAAGCTTAAGGCGGAGATAGTTGCCCTAAGAAGATAGTCCAAATTCCCAGGTTAAACGGCGACATACTCAAGGATCATGGGGAGAGACCTGAATTGAAACACCGTACGAGTATGAATATGCACGAGAAGAAACACGAAGACTTTTCGATTATATGAGACTTCAGAAGATGCATCAAGACTATCCCACTCCCCGATACACATGTGCAAGAGTTCTCTATCCCAACATTTCAACACCTTCCATTTCTTTCTCCACACTTATCTCTAAATCTCAACATCGCACCACTACTTTTTTCAATCCCATTTTTATTTAAATTGCACATTGACTTTTGGATAATTAACACAGTTAAAGACTAAGAATCGATACACTCCCCGAGTTGATGATCTAGTCAAAAAATTTAGCGGTGTTGAACGTTTCTTGCTTTTCAAGATAATTGACCCTTGATCACGAAATCGACAACCCAGAGTTCGCCATGAGAAAATCTTTAAGAAAAAATTTAGGACTAAATACATCGCCTTCAATTCTTAGTTTTGCCATTCTTACTAAGAGACGCAAAGAATGTGTTCTTTAATTTAAGGAACATAGTATAGATACTGTAAGTAGATAAGTTCGTTACTTTACTTATCGATGACATACCGAATTATTTGTGAAAAAAAGATCACGAGCAATTCTTTACGTGCCTACTTATTATCGTAACATTTTTCAATTAAGACTTCCCACACTTGTGGATCTTAAGCCGTAAATTCCCTTACAAACTCCTGTTGATTTCCAAGTTACCCGGTTGTAATCAGTAATCTATTCAAACTTCTAAAAATATCTTAGCCACTAACGTTACCGAGTAACTACGCTAAGAACCTTTTTTATGTAACAATAATAAGAATCCCCTTAAACGTTGAAGTGTAGGCTATCCAACACACCGATCTCCTCATCGCCCAAGGGAAAACATGAAATTTTATGGGATACTGCGATACATCAGACAAAGAAATGGATTGCATACTAATGCAAAGGAACAAGGTTATCACATGCTCATCAAGGAAACTCAAGGAACATGAGAAGAATTTCTCGATACACGAATTGGAGCTAGGAGTTGCAATTTTTGCACTTACGGGTTTGAGACACTAATGATATGGTACGAAGGGTACGATAATTACTAACCATCAGATCTTCCAGCATCTCCTCGACTAGAAAATGATTAATATGAGACAAAGGAGCTGAGTGGAACTACCAAGTGACCCTGATTGCGAACTCAATTACCATCTAGGTAAAGCAAACGTGGTAGCAGGTGCCCTGAGTGGGAAAAAAAGAATTTTTAGATCTTTATACATTTTTAAAGCTCAATGATTCCTTTGATTTCTCCATACACACCCCATCAGTGTTACAATATTTGGTTTTTGAGCAACCCCATAATTGAGCAAATTCATAAAAAACATAGATGTGTAATAATTCATAACTTAATTTCAAGACAGTTCTTGTTTGATGAGTTGCAAGATTAAGTTATACTTAAGTTGTTACTCAGCTTAAGGTTTTTTATTAATTCGCTCGAGGAAGGGCAAGGCTCAAATGATGTGATTCAAAATTTTGCCTAATGGAGTTTGATACTTTGACGAAAAAGCTTGAACCCCGTGAACTAGCGATCTGAGTTAAGTTATTATGGAGGCAGCCCATAGACCTATATTTTGATCCTACTAGGGGCTGATAAGATGTACAAGGATATAAAGTAATATTATCGGTGGTCAAGAATGTAGAAGTATATTTCCATATATGATGGAACATGCTTGGCTTGCTCGGAAGTCCAAGCAAAATACCTCAAGCCATCCAAATGGTTACAATAATGCAAAAAAAATTCCATGTAGGAATTCAGAACAAATGTTTGAGGACTTAATAACCAAATAGCCCCGAATGTCATCGAGGACATGACTCAATTGAAGCAGTAACGGATTAACTAATGATAATTGTACATTTCAATCATATACAAGAAATTCAGAAGACAGAAAGACTTGCTCTAACCTACATTTATAAAACCTCTTCACGTCATGAAGTGCTCACATACATCATTTAAGATAGGAATAGTCACCTCATGTCACTATGATTGGAAAACACCCCAAAACTATTTAGGTTTACAATTGAAATAAGCATTGCCTACCAACCTCAAAACAAATGACGAAGTGAGCTAACAAATTAGACCTTAGAAGACATGATTTAGGCATGTGTAACCGAAGTTAACAAAGGTTGAGACAATAATTTACCTTAGTTGAGTTCTCTTATAGCAACCTCTACACAACTAGCACTAAAGGTGTTTCTATATGAATCGTCGTATGGGCGTAGGTACCATTCACTACCTTGTTGGTCAGGAATAGGAGATAGACAGTTGATACAACTCGATATTATCCATGACTCTATTTAAAAGAACTCATCAATTTTGGAAAGACCCAAGTCTATTTTCAAATACTTCTACGCCATGCTAATTATTTGATTTCCTTGGTCAAACTATGTGTTTATAACTGCAAATGCGAGTATATGTGTCTTACTGGTTGCATTTGGACCATGGGTAAATAGTAAAATTTAGGACGTAGCACCCAATACTATTTTAGGAAGTAACACCTTGCCCTTAGGTAATATTGTGTTATGTGATTGCAGACATTGGGTAAATAGTACAATTTGGGAAGTAGCACCCAATACTATTTAGGGAAGTAGGAACATGCCCTTGGGTATTATTATGTTATGTCATTGCAAAGGTTGGGTAAATAGTACACCCAATACTATTTGGGGAAGTAACACCCTGCCCTTAGATTTCATTGTGTGTATTCTTCTGTGTAGTTTTGTTTGATGTTGATTTGTGTGTAATCCTTAAAGTTGAGCCAATTCTTCAAAAACATTGAGATGTGTAACAATTCATTACTTAATTTCAAGACAGTTCATGTTTGATGAGTTACGAAATTAAGTTATGTCTAGTTGTTACATAGCTTAAGGTTTTTGATGAGTTTCGTCGAGGATGGGTAAGGCTCATGTGATTGTGATATTTCCTTACACCTATGTTTGTTAGGATATTAGTTATGCGCTCTTGTTTGGGTAAGCAAAATTCCTAGCAGTAGGACCAAATGAATTTCAGGATGAAATTCCCTTAACATGGGGAGACTGTAAAAATTCATATTTTTCTAGTCATTATTTAACCTCGTACTTTTACTATTTATTTTAATTTCGCATAGATTAACTTTTACGGGTAACCGGATAGGTTATTCTGCGTACATCGTAACACGTACATTAAATATGAATCCGATTCTAGACTAGGTTTATTCTACATGTTTTATGCATTTTTTTATCATCCTACATATATATTTTTATTACGTACTTTTATTTTCCATTTTTACATAAACTTTGCACGTTTTACGTTAGCTCAAGTATACACCACCGTTGCACCTTAACCTTAATAATGCATACACATAACTTATTTTTACTAAAAACATAAGAATGACACACCTTGTCCCATGAGTGCATCAATTAATCCACACTAAGGACACATGTTACTTAACATTGGCATGTGTAATCTTCTTAAAACCAAACTAACCTCATTTCATCTTTTATATTTCACCAAGAAAACACACACTCATCTCCTTGTTTCCTTGCCTTTATTGAAAATCCAACACGAAAACCATACCAAAAATTTGTTATCTTGCTAGTTTTTGCTAGATATGATTATCTAGGTTTCAAGTTTAGTGTTTCTAGCAAGTATTCTTAGGTTATTTTCATCACAAACAACACAAATCTCATCATTTTTCCATGGGTTTAGTTTGATTATAGTAACGGTTTTGCATGAGTTGTGGCTTGTTTGATCAAGGGTATACTAGATTAAGAGTATTGAATTTGGAAGCTTGGGTGATTATAGTTGGTAAGTTGGATGTATAGGATTAGTGTTCTTGTTATTGCCAATTTCCTCTACCACAACCTTTGTAAGGAAACATATTTCACACTCATTTCATATATTTCTCATGTTATTACACTTATCATATAGATATTTTACAAGATTAAGCATTGTACTTGGTAAATAAAATAAGTAAAACACAAGAAAACATGTTTTATCAAGACTTTTTCTGGACAGTTTTGATAAGTAGCAAAAATGTAGTATTCTGTAAAAATCAATAAACAATGATACTTAGGAAAATAATGTGGTTGTAGACTGGTGTCTTAGCTTCGATTTGCCGGGTGGCACACGTCGTGACGATGCGCGATGATTTAATTAGAAAATAAACGGTAAAAGTATGTCATATTTGCACCCCATATTTCAATCAATTAAAACTCATACATTTTGTATAGAACCCTAATGACATCAAATAACGTCTATTTTATAGCATCATTTATCCCGACTATATTGCTCATTTTACATTATTTTCGCATGAATTGGTACTTAATTGCTTATATTTATGATTTGCAGTAATTATCGAACAAAGAGTGAAAGTTAATCAAAATGCACGCATTTTGGAGCTTAAACGAAGAAATCATAAAGACTAATGTTCTGAAATTCCATATGCCGTGTCCATCAAGGAAGATACGACGTATCTGTGCCCTCAACTTCACTCAACATCCACAAAGAGAAGATTAATACGTCGTATCCAAAAGAAATCCATACGCCATATTGGATTAAAAGTCATGAAATATTCTGGAATTTAATAATCGTGGAGCCCACGTCAAGAAACCCTAATATGCCGTACTGAACTCTTCCAATACAACGTATCGACCAAATTCTATAGCCTATAAATACCAAACCCTAAAAATGAATTTAAATATGCAAAAAAATATACCGAAGACTCAAAAAAGGCATTAACCACTAGGTTCGATTTTTAGAAGAGAAGAGAAGCCAAGAAGGTCTTGCAACACAATTCAATCCATAGGAAACCCTTGCAATTTCTATACTCTAAATACATGTTCAGTTTTTGGTATTGTTCATTATTGTTTAGTTTACCTTAATCGTTCATCTATGACATTTGTATAGTTACAATGGCTATTGGCTAATACCTTTAGGTATTAGCCATGCTTATGATAATTTAATGTTTGGTTTATGTTTATTTTGATTGCATGCTTATTCGTTGTGTGTTATTTTATGTTTATCAATTTATACTCGTTAATGTTCTTAAGTATGCTACCTATTATTCAACTGGATCTAGGAATACAAATAGAGCGTTAGCTAGATGCCGGAATAGCTCTCCATGTCTGCAATTTATATATCTTGAGTAATAGGATCACAAATATTGACTTGTCTTTGCCCTTGGTTTAGTGAATAGTTGAACTAGCAGGTGACTTAAGATCAACAAATAATGTTATGATTCCTTGGGTAAAGATATGGACAGTGGACTACTAGTATATAAAGAGCCGTTAAGCAGTAAGTTAGTAAAGTCTCGATGAGCTAGGATTCAATAAGATCACCATTATTGTCTCCTAAGATAGATTATAATCAACCATGAATACTTTATGCGAATGTGGTTAATTGTGACAGAATTGCCAGATCTAGGTTTTAGGAAGTACCGCCTAAATCTAGGAATGATATATATCAACAACGAGATAAGACAATCATTGTACTTATAAACTAAAACCTGCGTTTCATTAGATTAAACGTGGTTAACACGTTTTTACATTAGGCTTGACCACTTCTCTATCTTCTAACTATCAACTTGTATGTGTTAATCGCCCTCATCTCAGTCTAGGTAAACCAAAACTTGTGCTAGTCTCTCAGGCTGAAAACCCCCCTTTTGCGTTAGTTTAGGTTTAACTTAGGTATAACATAGATTAAATTAGGACTAACTTAGATAACTAAAACACTGATAGATTTAAGTATTAACACTTGCTCTTAGTGATCGACACCCTACTTACCAACGAACCTACAATTGATCGGGTACACTGCCCGTTAGTGTTGTTTTTAGGTAAAGTTGGCAAAATATAAACAATAAAACTTGATAATAAATATTACATACTGTAAAAATTCATAATTTTAGGTCATTATTTAAATTCATACTTTATGAACTTAGGTCATTTCGTTCATTATAACTTGCAAGTTTCCCAGTAAACCCGATATTGCGTAAACTTTTTCGTTTTTGCACTTACACTTGTAATAATGGACCTAAAAGACTTCAAGACTACCTAAGTATATAAATTCACTATTAATATACATCATACTATACACTTTATACATTTTTACAATTACAATTACACATTTTACATTTCACACTTAAATACTTACACGTAACTTATAATTAACTTATACAGTTAATACACAACTTAAATACACAAAACTTTAAAACAAAATAAATATTTCCCTTCCCCTAGGGACCCCAAAACCGTTCACCCCCTCTCCATGCTCACATACATGCTCACCTCTTTTCCCTCCAATCACATTTTAGGACACTTACACACTCCTTACTTTTTGTCTTTCCCACACCCACTTCAACCAACCAACCTCCTCATCATTTTATTTTTACTCATACTTCTACACATACATAATTCTATCTCTACCTAAAAATCTCAAATTTCTCTCCTTCTCTCTTGAGAAATCCGGCCATCGCAAGGCCACCATCAACCATCACTCAAAATCTTGATTTAACACAAGAATAACACTCAAAAAGGTTTATTTCATCATCCTTAACAAGCTTTTTGGTTCGTTTTTCATTGAGGGCTTCATCTTGTTGTGGTGAATCATCTCTGCCCCATCTCCCTCATATCATTTTTGTGATTCTCTTAAAGGTTAACTCGAAAGTAGATGATTTTCTAATTATTGGTTAATCTTTTTCAAGGCATCATCAAGAAGGTTTATGATTTAGGGATTTCTTTGAGAGATTTAGGGCTGAAGTAAAAAGGGGTTTTTAAGTCCTTACAATGGTTATTTCAAGTCTTGTTTGGTTAAAAATTAGTGCCAGATCAAGAGTGGGTTCAAGTTGTTGTAAATCATCTCTATTTTTCATCTTTTGTAAGGTTGCTATTTCAATCTGGTTCTCTATAATTTTTTCTTGTAAAATTATTTTATTTTTGATGTACCTACTGGAATACCATATATTTATATTCTTTATTGTGTATTTGTAAATTAATATGGCATTGTACTTCATATTTTAAAGCTATAAAACTTGATAAAAGTAGATTTGCAATTTTGTTAAAGGGATTGTTTTAGATCAGTAGGTTTAGAGGATATTCTAGAAATTTAGGTATTCTATGAGGCATTGGAAAAAATATAGGGACCTAGGTATATGTCTTAGCTCCGTTTGGCCGGGTGAATCGAAGCGTATCGATACCCGATGAATTTTTTATGAAATAAACGGTGAAAGAGCTCGGAAACCAAACACAGATTTTCATTTGTTTATAAGTCCAAAATTTCGTATAGAAATCCCTATTTTTGTAAACTAAAACTTGTAGATAACAAGCTAACTTAAATTTTGGCGCTTGAATTGGCCTCAACGGATGTACGGTTTGGGAGATACGTCCGTTTTCCCGAGGCGGTATAAATCTATGAAAAATTAGTTTTAGTAACTAAGGGTAAAATGGTAATTTCCTATATGTTATGTACATTTCAAAACAGTGGGGACCACTAAACTGTAAAATAGACTTATTTACCTTTCCGTAGTTGTAAAAATCGAACCAAGACAAATTACGGATTAAGAGATATGATCTCGAGAAGTTGGTTAAAATATGAAATTATGCACAGTCCATGTATAATTAGGCTTATAAACACTATAATTGATACATTTAATTGGACTTGTAAACATTAATTTGAATATTTGTTTTGGGCTTATAAATATTACATTGGATATTTGTTCTAGGCCCAATTATTTTATAAAAACTAAAACCTTAAGTACAATGTCAAATTAATAAAGATTTCATAAAAACTTATTTATATTTGTTGCGTAATATTTTTATATTTTAAGTCACGATAATATTTTTAGGTTGCTTTTAGAGTTTTACCCGGCTTCCTAACGCTCGTTTCTCGTTATCCTTTCTCGGCATTCCTGATGTTTATTTTCCGTTATCTTTTGCTATATTGTATAAAGGTGCGTTTATAGTCCCTTTTCTTATTAATTGTTTTACAAACTCCACGGGGGAGATACATGCTATTCTTACGTTTGGACGTAAGTACTAAAACTATATGCTATGCCTAAAATATTATTGCCTAAGTACCACTACTGCCATTTAAGTCCCCTGAAATCATGAGCCGTTAATTGCTAGTAAAGTAAGCGTGAGTGTTGTGAATAGATCTATTAGGACTAACAATCTTCGTCCGGGTACGCAACAACTAATACCATCCAACAAACGCATTTAACATTTGAATTGATACTTGGGTGTTAAGCAGAACTCTTCATTTTGGGGCGCACCCCTGATTGGGGTTTGTAACTTGTTAAGGTTCAGTTTCATGAGCTTAGAGCAATAATAACTGATTTTGACTTATGAATATGTTTCATTAGCCTACTATTACTAAAATCTAGTGGTCCATTGCTTTACTTATAAAACCTATGAATTTCACTTAACATTATTTGTTGACATTTTTAGCATGTTTATCTCAGGTCCTTAAGGTGTTGTCTTGGAAGGAAGTCGCACGAGTTTATTTTGAAAATATTGTGTTTTGTTAAAACTGTTGGGACCTCTTTTTGTAAACTCTGATGTTTAAAAATATCAAATGTGTAACCTTTCAAAACGTCTCTGTTAATACAAATAAACTATGAAAATGTTTATTTATATTTTACGATCTATCTTTGTTTTGTTAATGACAAAACATAAACTTGTCAAAAGTAGAAATGAAATTCATGAGTCCTAAACCAATAGCTTTTCTAACTTATCAAACCATCCTTCATATTAACACTTACATATAATACATTCTTTAGAATAAAAATGCACACGTTACATTAAAATCTTCAAACATAGTTACATCTTAGTTAACATATCTTTCTCACCAAATCTAAACATGATCTCATAAGATCATACATGATATCTTAAGATCTTGTAAATCAAAATTCGGATTTAATTACTGTAGAATGGTTTTTTTCGTTAACAAGCCGGTTCTATTAATCAAACAGAACCGGCAAAAACTGGTGAACAGTAAAACTCAATCTATAAATACCAACTCATTTTCACTTGTTTAAAAACCCTTTTTATATAGTTTCTTTCTTTCTTTGTTGAGTTACACACTGATCTATAATCATGCTTTATTTTGTTTTAGTGTTTTGATAGATTTCTTAATAGGAGAAGTTCTATCGGGTTTTGCTCACGAGATCAACTCTCCAAGCTCATGTTATGGAAGAGTCTCTTAAGTCAGAAAGACCTACCAACTGATCTTGAAGCATCATTCATCATATTCAACCAAAATGTATATTATATAGTGATAGGATTATTTAGGAAAATGTTATGTAAAATAGTTGTGAATCATGGTGTAATACTTGGTACCAATAGAGGGCAAGCAGTGCAAAGGTAGCATGTTCCTACTGGGTGGAACATAAGTTATACCTTTATAGTATGTAAAGGAAAAATAGGTGTTGATGTGATTTTACCGTGTGAAGAATCCGGTATTTAGCTTTGTACCGTTAAAAGGTGTAAGCGACATTGTGAGTCTTCTTCACCGGTTAAAAGGAGCATTGGTGTCTAGTGGATACGAACTCTCGAGTAGGTGACTTGAGGAGTAGAGTATGGAAAGGTAGGAGACCTTGTAGCCGAACCACTATAAATATCCTTGTTACATATCCTTTGTTATTTTTGTTCTTGCTAACTTAATTATTTACATCTTTCAATAATAGATCTAAAAATAATCAACCAAATGTTTTTGATTAAAAAATTTAATTAGGAAAAACTATTCACCCCCCCCCCCTTTAGTTTTTACAGCCTCATTTAGAGGTCGTTTTTTGTAACTTGTACTTTGTGCATCCCGCTCCGATAAAGAGAACAAGAGTTACGTTATGGTGTCATATATCAGAACACTATATCTCTCCGCCATCAGACGCGGTAAGTACTTTATAGTAAGTCAAAGATTACCAAGTCATTAAATAAAATAAGACTTCACACGAAATCAGGTTTGATAAATTTCCAACAAAGTCTAAATCGAAAGAAAATCACTTCACTCTACGAAAGGGTCTTAAATATAAATCCAAAACAATGGGAAATCTAATAAGGGTTGGTCTTCTAGAAGCTTCCTACACTCATCACTCATATCCTAGCTTCCCGCTTAGTACATGCCGCAGGAAAAGAAAATGCGGCTAAGCTAACGCTCAATGAACATATATAATAACGACAACGGTAATAAGATAAAAGAATGAATGAAACGGATCACGAGAATCTGCTAAACAAATGTCATACGAAATAATAATCGATAATTAAGAATTAAGGATAACAAAGGAGTGCCCACGAGCTCAAAACAAAAGTCTAAAGCATGCCACACGCTTAGACTACATAATCCAACATACATCGTATCATATCATATCATATAAAATTATACATGGGAGCTGTAGACTCCAGATGTACCCTACAAAATGTGAAATGGGGTGTATTGCACACACACACAATCGTTCACCTTAACTGAACGGAACAAAGTACCTAGGATGCATCCATACGCTCCCTGCAAAACAAAGTCATATCCATATACATAAGTATAATGACGAGTATACATAAATGTAAGCTAATAATAATCAAAGGCCATCATTCAAAAGAGAACGTCATGGACCAATCACACTGCCAAGCTCACGTTAGTGTTTTACAGTTTTAGTGTTTTGATAGATTTCTTAATAGGAGAAGTTCTATCAGGTTTTGCTCATGAGATCGACTCTCCAAGCTCATGTTATGGAAGAGTCTGTCAAGTCACAAAGACCTACCTACTGATCTTGAAGCATCATTCATCATATTCAACCAAAATGTATATTATATAGTGATAGGATTATTTAGGAAAATGTTATGTAAAATAGTTGTGAATCATGGTGTAATACTTGGTACCTAATAGAGGGCAAGTAGTGCAAAGGTATCATGTTCCTACTGGGTGGAACATAAGTTATACCTTGATAGTATGTAAAGGGAAAGTAGGTGTTCGTGTGATTCTACCGTGTAAAGAATCCGGTATTTAGCTTTGTACCGTTAAAAGGTGTAAGCGACGTTGTGAGGCTTCTTCGCCAGTTAAAAGGAGCATTGGTGTCTAGTAGATACGAACTCTCAAGTAGATGACTCGAGGAGTGGAGTAGGGCAAGGTAGGAGACCTTGTAGCTGAACCACTATAAATATCCTTGTCACATATCCTTTATTATTATTGTTCTTGCTTATTTAATTATTTACATATTTCAATAATAAATCTAAAAATAATCAACCAAATGCTTTTGATTAAAAAAATTTTAATTAGGAAAAACTATTCAACCCCACTCCCTTCTAGTTTTTACAATTGGTATTAAGAGCAGGTTATCGAAGTTCTTTAGAGTATACTATACTTTAAAAACATTAAAAAATGATCGAATAATCTTTGAAAACTACGATCATTTTTTTAGATCTATTATATTAGTTGTTTTCCAACAATAGCTCGATGATGTATGATCAAGGAATAAAACTGGCACTCTGGGATCAAATACCTTTCTGGCCCAACAAGCCGGTTTCACCGGTTCGGTTCATCAATAGAACCGACAATGCTCAGGTAACAGAACCGCGAGTCTGGTCAAATTTTTTTAAGAAACAAAATTTCTAATTGGGCCAAGTTTTATCTTGTCTCATCTTTCAAAAAAATCTCTTGGACATATTTTCTTTTGAGGCCTAATATACATTTATGCAAGCATTTATTATTAAATCCTTTTCAAATAAATTTCAAGAATCAAAAAACTATTTGAGTCATGAACTAGTGTTGCGTCTTCCTAATGCCAAAAGGTACACAAATGCCTTAACCCATCTTCTCTTAGGTAATTATAGTGCGTATATTCTACATATGAAATATTTGGAAAAATGCTATATGCTATGTGTCTTATTTCTATTTATAAAGACTAGCACACTTCTACGACTTCTTGCTCAAATCAAATTCACACCTAGTCCGAGACATGATGTTTAAACTCTAAATCTTGTGTATCAAGCCTAAATCATTTGAATTTCAAAACCTCCTTCACCCTTTCACATAAACCAACGACACATCCTTTCCATTATAAAAATTCTTTCTCCTTCTTCATCTATCATTCATTTCAAAAATCAAATCTCCCTAATTTCCATCTCACTCAAAAAATCACCGATCACCTCATGGAAGCACTCTTAGAGATCCTAAGCCTCGTATTAATCGTCATCATCATCTCGCTCCTAATGCTCATTTATCCTATGATCAAGTTCCCGCATGGAGACGTGTTCTTTATTTTAGCTTTCTATTTTACTATTGTATTTCCCATTCTCTGTATCGCATTGTATATTGAGACAAAATATATATAATTTCCTTTGTGTTGGCTATTTACTTTTATGTTTCGTCTATTTATTTTTCGTTGCACTCTCTCGGCTAAAATATAAAGGCTACAACAAACATAAATAAATAAAAGATGTCACATTTAAAAAAAAAGGGTTCACTAATAAATGGAATTATTATAAAATTCTAAAAAAATAAAATTATTTTATGTTTAAACCCCTGACCGGTTCTCTTCAAAAACTCTAGCCGGTTCCTTTGGAGAACAGAACTGGCAGAACTGGGGAACTGACAAACAAAACGTCTCTTCCTTATTTTATCATTTCACTGTTTCAAAAAAAAAACTCATCCCTAGAAACTCCATTGACGATCAGCAATAACCATAACCATCCTCTTAGATTTTTCATCTTTCAAATCAACCAAATCCCGTCTTCGTAAGTTTCAATTGTGTTTATTCCATTTAGTTTATCTTAATCCTTTTAATCTAATTATTAGGGTTCCCATTTTCTTAACTCAAAGCCATCAACAAATCTAACATCATTATGCATCCTCAACAAAATTAGTTAGGAATTGCATCTTACTTTTCATTGGAAAATCATCCCATGCATAAAAACCTGATGTCGAAATAATAAAAATTTTGTTAATAACCACAAAAAAAAAAATTGTTGATCACAAAGTGAAAATTATAAAATTACCTCTAAAAGGACGTTGATACTTTGAGGATGTGTTCCTTTGCTTAATACAAAATTAGGCTTATTTTTTGTTTTTGTTTTTGTTATTTCCTTCATTAGGTACACTATGCACAAATTCATTCTCTAGTCCCACAACGACACTGCCCCTTTACTCCTAAGTATCATTGTAATACAGAGTTTCTCCGGCACATGAAATAGAGGTTACAAGTCTCATCGTATCTGTGTCTTCCATGAGGGACGTGTTATCGAACCCACCTATCTTGATGATCAACCCAATCTTCTCCCCACTTTTGCGGCTATTGGGTTTGATTGTCTTCTCAATATTAACGAATAGATTTGTCCCATCTTTGTGCTTCAATTCTACAAAAGTGTCTGTCTAATCCAAAAGCTAAATGGAACTATAGCTATTGCCTTCATCATTAATAACTTTGAGATAACACTTACTCTTGAGGAGTTCGCCCGCATTCTTAAAATCCTCGCATTAGGAGTTGTGTGTTCAAATCCGATTGGCCTATCTCATCCCCTTAACTTGTTGTTGACCTCATCCGGACATTTATCTCTCATCAACGGAGGATCCTCTTTGATCCGTGATGCATCTTTTCTATGAAGAACCTCAAGTAAAGACCTAAAAATAAAGGGGTTGATACTAATCCTTGATCCTTTTTAAATGATTGTCTCCGAGTTGAAAATTGAGTTCAAAAATTGGGAAGTCATTCTAACTGAAAATGTCATTAGTCTTACCGGAAAGACCATCCAAACGCTTGCCTTTGTTACATGCTCTATTGCCTCGCTACTGAAAAACCTTTCAACCTAGCCTACTACATTGGCAATCGAATAGTAAGTGTGACAAAAGGCGCGACATGACAATTCTTAACGAATGATTCTCTCACGTCTCTTTAAACACGTTCAAGTCACTCGTTAAAAAAATATTTCTTCGTGTCTCCATGAGGGAAGTGGTATCGAACCCTCATATCTTGAGTTCAACCCAATCTTCTCCCCACTTTTTGCGGCTATTGGGTATTGATGTGTTTTCAATATTAACGAATAGATTGTCCCATCTTTGTGCTTCAATTATACAAAAGTGTTTGGCTAATCCAGTAAGCTAAGTGGACTTTAGCTATGGCCATCATCATTATCAATTTGAGATAAACTTCTTTACTCTGAGGAGTTCGCAGCATTCTTAAAACTTTCCTCGTTAAGGAGTTTGTGGTTCACTCCGACTTGGCCTAATCTCATCCCTTTCCAAATTGTTGTTGTACCCTCATTCCCGACATTTATCCTCCTCTCAGAGGATCACTCTTTGATCCGTGATGCATTATTCTTGTAAGAAATCAAGTAAAGGAACACTAAAAAATAAAGGGGTTGATACAATCCGTTGATCCTTTTTAAATGATTGTCTCGGAGTTGAAAATGAGTTCAATAATTTGGGAAGTCAATTCTAACTGAAAATGTCATTAGTCTTACGAAAGGACATCCTCAACGCTTGACTTTGTTACATAGCTCTATTGGCCATCGCTACTGAAAAACCTTTTAACCTAGCTACTACTACATTGGCAATCGAATAGTAAGTGTGACCAAAAGCGCCGACATGACACTTCCTTACGGAATGCTTCTCACCCGTCTCTTTAAACACGTTCGTACCAATCATCTATACACATTCTCAAATGAACTCTATCTCATAGATCATGTGATGATCCCTCTCTCCGAGAAAAGAGTTTACCGTTTTAAGGATAAGGGTAAAAGGCCTCATCTCCCAACTCCAACTCCTCCCGACACCGAGTCATCCGATTCACCTTCCCCTACTCCTCATCAAAATGTAGAGAATGATCCCTTGGACAACTACACTCTTGACCCTATTCCCTACATGAACCAACTTTCACCTATTGAAGGAGGAGAGTCCCTAGAATTCAAGCAAACTAAAAGGATGTTCAAGTGCCTATTCAATTATCTATGCAAAAAGAAGTAGGGTGTGCTATTCGGGCTAAGTGTTTATGTTTGTTTCTAAGACAATTTAAATCTTATAATATCATGAATTGTGTTCTAAAGTTAGGAGTTTGTATTCTATACAATTTGATTATTGTATTATGATCTTTATTGGTTTACCAATATGTCTAATCTCTTGTTTTTGTTCTCTTAATTGTTCTAAAGGAGCGTTTGGCTTTTCTAGTTCTCTTGGTCTAATGTCATTTCATTGCCCCCATAAGCATCTTAGGATAGTCTAGAAGAAGTATCTCTTAAGGAAAATAAGATTTAGAAAATGCGTTAGAGCCCTAGTAAAAAAAATCTTTTGGAATTTTTGGAACCATGGCTGGCACAGCCGGTTCCATTTGCAGCAAGCCGTTTCCATTGGGACCAAAGGAACCGGCAATGCCGGTTCTACAGAATGTTGTTACTCATTTTTGGGTGATAGAATTTTGAACTAAACTCATAAATATGTTAGTTGTAGTTGTATTAAGAGTATGGATCAGCTAAACATTTCTTGTTTGACTTAAAAAACTTCCTAATGATTATGTTTAGAGCAATTCTAGTGGTATAAGCATTTAATGTTATTGCATGCCTCTTTAGTATAAATTTAGAGATCTTTGTTCATCATCCTCACCCTCTAAAATCTGCAAATAATCTTCCTCATCTTGATCATCATAGTCTATGGCCTCAAGTGCTAACTCCTCAACTCAAAATCCCCTAAAGAAAATGCCCAAAACCGATTTCATTGAAATCTCGTCCAATGAGAGTTCACCCATCCAAAACCACCTCACCAATACTTTTGAACCTCTCAACAACAACAACACAACCTTTGCCACCACATTGGACACTAGCCTAGTTCTTACCTTTCCACCATCAACCACAATCCAAGCAACCCTTACTCAAGAACCACTCACCTCACCATTAACACCTAGAGCCTTAACTTTCTCTACTCCACCAACCTCATCATTAGAACCTCATCCCTACCTATATTCCTTGAATGACATACCACTAAGAAGCTCAAATCCATTGTCATAAGTCATCACCCAAGGGTTATCCCAAACACTCCCTCAACCACCACTAATAGACCATGAACCATCCTTCCCACCTATCAACCTCTCTAGAAGTAGGTTAAGTGCTCAAATCGAGCCATCTATGACTAGAGACGAAATACACCAAGAACTTAACCAACTTCACACTCTTGAACGAAACATCCAAGAAGCCATCCAAAACGCGCAACATGTGCAAGAAAGCCTTATCCCTCCTACTTCCATCACCAACTTACAAATGCCACCACCATTTATCCCACTTCTACCTCAACTCAAATACCACTCTTTAGATCATCACTTCCTCTGTCAAGCATCTTTGTCCCTCTTGGTCAATCTCTTTGGATTAAGAATCCTCCTAGAACTCAAATTTATACATGCCCTCACTGCCAAAGAACCGAAACCATTGTCAATAATTTCTAGATGAAATGAGGTTCATGTTGAACTACATCCTTGACTACTTGAACCATCTCTCAAACCAACTTCCATAAGATAATGCTGAATGAGATCAAGTGCCTTTAAGTTTTAGACATGTTAGGAAATTAGATTACTAAATCATGATTTTAGTTTTAGTTGACTTATGTCAAGTTATTTTACTTCATGATTTGTATCTAAAATCATTATTATTAAGTTATGTTTAATCTTGATCTTGTGATTATCGCATGTTGTTTCTATGTTTGATTGGAAGTATTTGGTAAATAATTGGGCATATGTTAAATCCTTGCTCTATTTGCTTGTTAAAATGTCTTGCTCTTTATCCTCAACTGATAATTATATTTAAACTTAAATGCTTCTCGCCAAAGCTTTGTTTTGTGCTAACTTTATGTATGTAGGTATGCCAGTTCGGTTCGGGTATAAAGCCAGTTCTGTTTTGTAAACAGAATCGCCGAAACTGGCCTCCCAGAATCCTTTCAAGTCCTTTTATTTCACTAAATTGCTTATATTTCTAGAATATCCATGATTTTATAGGTTTCATAAATTTTAGGGGAGCGTATTGTCCCTTCTAAAATCTAACATCATTTCTAACAATTGACGATCCCATTTAGGGGGGCGTACTCGTCAAGGGGGAGCCCTTAATTGACTCTCCATAAGTCAATCTTCATTCTGATGATTATCAGACCATTCTTCATATAGCATTTTTTACTAACACCTATTCTTATAGGTCTCTTTCTGATTATTAGGGCATTGGCGATCCCATCTTGAAAGTGTCCTCATAAGGATGCACTCGTTTAGGGTTCTAAGTTCATTACACTCATGAATTTCTATTACATATCGCACTTCTTTTCATTTCCATTAAAAACTTAGTTTCTCTTCGATACACTATTTGTTTCGATAAAAAGGGGGAGAATGAAGTAAAAGCTCCAATTTAGGAACTTATAAATTTATTGTTTACTTCAAATAAGCTTATGTTTTGTCATCAACAAAAAGGGGGAGATTGTTAATACAAATAAACCATGAAAATGTTTATTTATATTTTACAATCTATCTTTGTTTTGTTAATGACAAAACATAAACTTGTCAAAAGTAGAAATGACATTCATGAGTCCTAAACCAATAACTTTTCTAACTCATCAAACCATCCTTCATATTAACACTTACATATAATACATTCTTTAGAATAAAAATGTACATGTTACATTAAAATGTTCAAACATAGTTACATCTTAGTTAACATATCTTTCTCACCAAATCTGAACATGATCTCATAAGATCACACATGATATCTTAAGATCTTGTAAATCAAAATTCGGATTTAATTACTGTAGACCGATTCTATTTGTTAACAAGCCGGTTGTATAACAACCCGCAATTTTAATTACTGTAGACCGATTCTATTCGTTAACAAGCCGGTTGTAGACCCATATTTTCATTTTCTACCCATTTTATCCCAAACAACCTATCAACTTTTGATTATAATCCTTAATATAAGTCTTAGGATCAGTAACCTATCATTCTTAATCAAATGTATACGAAATCCAAGCTTAGAAAACCCTAGTAAACACTAACGAGTCCTAAATAAGCCCGTTGCCTACTTACTTATTTTTTTTGACCCGTTTTAACCCAAACAACTTTCTAATTTACAATGATAATCCTTAATACCAACCATGAGATCATGTATCTATCATCACTTAAGAAATGTGTGCGAATTATAAGCCAAAAACCACAATTCGAGCCCTAGATAACCCGAACTAACCCGCGACCCCCTTTTTGCAAATCTGACCCATTTTAAACCCTTTATCTTGCAAATAACTCATGCACATGCAACCTTAAGCAGCTTATGCACCTGATATCATAAATATCTTGCCTCCCTTGGTCTCCAAGAAG
>BQNB010065730.1:4991-34831 GCA_026074375.1 Tanacetum coccineum
CATCGCGACGAGAATTAAATTATCTTTCTATAGAGGGGCGACACTATGTACTTTCGACGAACTTTTTTTTATGATTTTATGAAGTCATATACGATTTTATGAAGTCATATACGATTTTATGAAATCATATATGATTTATGAAATCATATATGATTTTATGAAATCATATATGATTCGTCATACGAATCATATATGATTTTCGTAATTCGTGACTGAAACAAAATTGAAAAAAGTTTGTCGGAATCACAAATCATATATGATTTTATGAAATCATATATGATTCGTTATACGAATCATATATGATTCGTCATACGAATCATATATGATTTTCGCAATTCGTGATTGAAACAAAATTGAAAAAAAGTTCGTCGGAATCACAAATCATATATGATTTTATGAAATCATATATGATTCGTTATACGAATCATATATGATTCGTCATACGAATCATATATGATTTTCGTAATTCGTGACTGAAACAAAATTGAAAAAAGTTTGTCGGAATCACAAATCATATATGATTTTATGAAATCATATATGATTTTATGAAATCATATATGATCCGTTATACGAATCATATATGATTCGTTATACGAATCATATATGATTTTCGCAATTCGTGACTGAAAAAAAAAATCGAAAAAAAGTTCCTCGAAAGTATATCGTGTCACCCGTCTACTGAAAGATAAAAAAATACTCGTCGCGATGGTGTATTTTTTGTCGTGTGACGATTTACCGTTTGTAAGATATTTTATTTTTAAAAAAGAGGTGGAAAATGAGTTTTTTTATTTTTGATGAAAAAATGAGTGGCCAGAATTGGTTCATTGGGTCTATGACAAATGTTGGGTCTACATTGATCTTAACTCTCATGATGATATGTGTGGTCATATTATCATGTTAAGAATTCATGTTGACCCGTAAGGTCTTAAATTCAGTTCATGTGGACCCAAGTTGTCACTTGTTCATGGCAAGTAATCACGTTGACCCGAGTGGTCATAAACCATGGCAATACCCGAGTGATCATATTATGGTTTTTATGTTGACTCGTGGGGTCATATTTCATGTTATGTGCTTAAATGGAGCTTATTCCATAAACGGAATTCTTGATGTCCAATGTGGAGTACATGTGTTTAGTAAGCGCTAATGAACATGCCATGACCCAAGTTCAAGCGAAGTAACATTTATACATTTTTTTCATTTCACAAAATTCAGTTTATACTTCGTGTACATACTAAGCTTATTGCTTACCGTTACTTCATTTCATGTTTTATAGGTTATATATGATGCCATGGCTATAGGGAAGGAATTGACGGGTTAGCTAGCGGTAGTGCTCAAGTGGTAATGAGCATTCTCTAACCCTTCTCTTGATATGACTAGTTACGCCCAAGTGTCTTTCGAGTCGTGTCAAAAAAAATCACGGGCTTTTTAGATAAAGAATATACTTGTTAGATATGATGGTTCTTTCTTGTGACATTTTAGATTTCGTTAATTCTCATTATATCCGTTATATTGTTTTTGAGAGGTGCTCAACTCCAATATAAATAGAAAATAATAACAATTGACTACTTGAAATAGTTTGGTTTTAAGATAAGAATTTGAATTAATTTATCCACACGGCAACGTTTCAAAATTAATCTTAATTCATCCATTTAATTTGTTTAGTCACTATTTACGAATAAAGTGTTGACTTGTAGATAATTTAAATCTTTTTAAACAAACGAGCCGGAATATGAGGTGCGCAACAAGCTAATTTGATAAGAAAATAAAAACGATCTCAAAGGTCGATATAAACGCTTTTCGGTGTACGAGGTGCGCAACCAAAACCCGTTTAATTCGTTTGCAAGTCAAAACCTCAACTTAGAATACTAACTAAACAAATCAACTAAACCACTTTCCAAATAATCACAACATCAAACGACAAAAATCTCTAAGCAAGCATCATAATTTCTAATCTACCATACTAATAATGCTAAAAATGACACAAATAATAAAAATAAGCATGGCAAATAATTAAAATAAAGAGAGAATTGAAAAAGGATTAGAAAGCACCGTGTTTGGATTAAGAAATGACGACGATAAGATTCCTAAACTAAATAACTCATCCACGTGCTTAAATAACCCAATATCTCCATAAACCCGCTAATAATCATCAAAAAGCTTCATAATAAACCCATAATCTTCTTCCAAATTCTTCAAGATTGAAACTTAATGTGATTTGAGGTGGATTTAGAATGAAAGTTTGCAACTTTATTGATTAAAAAGCTAAAAGATTTGATTTTTAAAGTAAAATTAAACAAAAAACGCAAAAAGATTAAATTTTTAGTAAAAAGACTTGATAAAAATGAGTTTTAAAGCTAAAAGACACAAACTTTATAGATTTAAATGACTAAAAATGATGATTTTAATAAAAAGATTGAAACTTTAAGAGTTTAAAACAATAATAACACTAAATACATAAACTTTATATAGAAATAAGCTAAAATTAAGCACTTGCAATAAGCTAAAATAAGAAAGAGATTATATAAAATAGTCTAAAAAGAAAAGTCTAAATTACACACTTTCTAAACTAGTCTGTGTTTAATACAAAGACTAATTTAAAAACTACATTTATTGAAGTATAAATGACATTAAAAACAAAAATTACATAAAAAAGTTGCGTTATAAAATAAATTGATAAGCCCCCTTTTTGTTGCGCTGCATTGCTTCCTTTTATAACCGTTGTCGTTGAATTTTTTGAACGTTACAGACTTGACGCGGGTCCCACGAGAAATAATGGCTATTAAATGATGTGTGTAACCTGGCGGTTGGCCAATCAGGAAGAGACATGGGGTGCTCACTGGGCGTGTAAGAAAATCCATTGTCGCTAAATTTTTCATTACAGACTTGACGTGGGTCCCAAAAGAAATAACGGGTCTAATGAGAAATAACGACTATTAAATGATGTGTGTAACCTGACGGTTGGCCAATCAGGAAGAGACACGTGGTGCTGACTGGGCATGTAATAAAATCCAAAAAATGCACCACGCTGGATTCGAGCCTGGGCCTCTTAGCTCACGAAACAAACAAGCTTGCCACTGGACCAAGCCTCTAGTGGTGTTAACATTTCCCTTTTCTATTTATTTATCAAATCTTTTGGGCTAAAAAGGATTTGGCAACTATTTTGACTATATTTCTTGTAGTCTTCTTCGGTTTGGGTCTTGAACTTCAATCTTTGGCTTCGTTTAACTTCCCATTTATCTTCAATAGTCATCATCTTTGTTCTTTAATTGCTCCAAAATTTCGCGAATGGTACCTTAATAAATAAATAACAAAAGACGTATTATTTGCAATAAATACCGTAATATTGTTATTTATTTTTACATAAATTGGGGCATTTTCATATAGTAATATATGTAATAACGTGATTTCATCACTACCCCACATTTAAGCTTTGCTCATCCCGAGCAAAATCATCAAAAACATTAAGCTAAGTAAAAACTTTAATCCAAATTTGTTGGCGTATAGTCCGGAATGGGCCGGACCCAATGGGCCGGACCCGTTAAAAGGGTGGCACACATCCTACATAACCCTAATCCTTACACTATATATACAAGGGTAGGATCATCCTACCTGGACATGTTATTCTCTACCACCTCTTTACTATATGCTTATACTATTCTGACGTGACCGTCAGAGGGTGGATCCCGGGGCTTCGGCCTTGGGTCCCCTTCTAACCGGTTCTTCTTTGTGTGTAGCACTATTCAAGGCTCGGGAAGACGACGAATGGCACCAAGAGAGTCATCTGGCCCGACCAAATTATGCTTCAACAAAATTAATCTCACATCTCATCAAACAAGAACTGATATAAAATAGGTAAGGAGTTATTACAAAACTCAAGGTTATATTTATTTTATTTTTAGATTTCAACTTTTTTTTTCTTTTGAAAAGGATAGATTTTTGCCAAAAAGAGGTTTACTCGATGACAAACATAGGTACAAACATGATCAAAAGAATGTAAATCTCACCCCACATTTAGAATCGAACATTCTCCTGAATGTTCCAAATAGCGAGATGTCAACCCCACATTTAAAATGGAAAAAGGAAATGTGACGCTTGTAAATGTGAAAATGAGGATGCAATATAAGAACAAGATCAAAGAACAGATAAACTCCCCTAGTGTAGGCATGAAGATTGGTAGTAACAGATAAGTATAGTGGAGCTCAGCCTCAGCATCTAAGAAAAGCTACGTGATCTCAGGATTCAATCTGACCAGAGCAAATAATGTAAAAGATAAAGGCCCGTGTTATGTCATTCCATGTTCAAATATCGCGTCCATAAAATGTGACATTCTTTCATAAGTCCTGGAATTCAATAAAAGTGTCATAGTCAGTAAATAACATAAGTCATTTATATAATTGTAGAATAGTTATGTATCTTTACATACTATTCAAAAAATTAGTGGCATCTCCATTATTCAAGAAGTGTAGTGGCATCTCCACTATTCAGAAAATGTAGTGGCATGAAGGACATTGATGGAAAAAGTAGTTATAGTTAAAGTTTCAACCTTGTTCTCTATAACCTTGGCTCTTGATACCAATCTGTAACAACCCCATTTTTGACATATAGCAGCGGAAGCTAATCTGGGGTATTACTTCATAGTACAATAGTCATAATCATAGAAAATGACTCATAAAGAGACATTTTGGAAAATGTTGTTATCATTCATTTATTCATCAGAGTTTTTACAAACGGAGGTCCTAAATCTATAGGAAAACATAAAGTTTGAATGATAACAGTTTAGCCATCTTCAAGTTTGTGTCACTCCATGCCATAAGTTGCTCAATTTCCTTAGATAAACATGCTAAAAAGGTCAACACAATGGTTGAGTGAAATTCATAGGTTTATGATAAACAATTTGAATACAAGTCATCATAAATAGTGGGTTACATTGTTATACACCCATAAGTGTAATATTTGTGATGTGTACAATTATTAGTATTTTGCTCTAAGCTCATGACACCGAGACCTTGAGAAAATCAATAATCACAAGTTGCCCCAACGGGTGCCTTTGCCTAACACCCGCATAGTGTTTCAAATAAAGCGCGTTTGGTTACCAGAAAGTATAGGTACACCAATGGGGAGCTCAGTCCTAAATAGATCTATTTACAGCATTCGCGCTTACCCTGAAGAGTAATTAACGGTTCATGATAGTGGGGACTCAATGGAAAAAGTAGGTACTTAGGAAATAATATATCAGGATAGCATACAGTTGGAAAAACACTTGTATTCATGGTTTATAACATGTATCCCCCTTACGGGTTTATAAAACATTTAAATGATTGAAAAGCGAGGCTATGAACTCACCTTAACAGGGAAAATCTGATTGATGGCAAAAGTATATCAAGTGAAAGTAACGGCTTTGTCACACAACCTGGGGTACTATGTCAAGTCTTAGTGTGATTGTTTATATTTCAAAATTTTACAGAGTTTAACATACATATTTGATTTATAAATTTATGGAAATATTGTATCATTGTTCAGGCTATCATAATTCAGAGGTTATGCAGTATCGTTTGAGGAGCTAGGGCACTTTAAATCGTAAACCCAGCAAACTCGTCAAAACGTATACTCAAATGAAACCCCTCACATGAAATTCCCTAGTAGCGTGATACGATAAGATTATAAGTTTCTTCAAAAGTTAGTCGATGATAAATTACGTTAAATATATAACGTAATTGATTTATAATGCGTCGATCGTTGATTAATAACGACAAATGTGTCGAGTTTTAACAAAATCGAGTCTTATAATATTTATATATATTTTTATAATTTGTATAAAATATTATATTTTATATTTTTAAGAATACAAAAATGGCAATATATACCCTTGGTTTATAAACTTTTACAAGTTTAGTCCATTAAGTATATATATATATATATATATTTAACTTAAACCTTTAACTTTAGAACTTGGCAAAATAGTCCCTTATAGTTATAACTTTGGAATAATGACATTTTCAGCAACTTTAGTTATAAATTTCAGAAAGTTACAATATATATCCCTATGCATGAAAACTTTTACAAATCAAGTCCAAAAAGCCATGCAATGTTATTTTAAGATTCCAAATGATATTTGTAGGTTATGGCTGATTAGAATAAGCTAAAATAAGATGTTATAACATAAAAAAAATTAGAAAATAGATTCGTTAGCTAGAAAATCAAAACGGGTCGTTTTTAGGGTTTTAATAAAAAAACACACGGGTTTGAGGATTGAAGTCTTCAAACAAAAGTTCATATAGGATCTTAAGAGTATTATGAACATTCTAATATAGATTATAAGCTTATTGAACAAGATTATAAGCTTACTTGAGCTAAAATGGGTCGTATGGGGTTTTTATGATTTGTACGCCTAGTAATGACTGCAAGGACACCTTTTCTTGATTCTTGGCTTCTATTCTGAGCTTAGGGACTTCACTTGATCCTTCTTGGTCTGAGTTAGAACTCCTTTTGAGTGGTGATGAGTTTTTGAGGTGTGTTTGAATGAATGGGGGGGTTTTGTCTATTTATATGGGTCGATAACCCTTGGTGCCCAAGTTTGGTGTTTTGGTTAGTGTCAAGGCTACTTTAGGTGATTCATGGCAGCTATGGTGATGAGTATTGAGGGCTAGAATGGTAGCTAAGAGAGGTGGAAGGTGTATAAGGGTGGGAAAGGACATGGGATGATAAGGAGGTGACAAGACTAACTTGGTGGCCAATGGAGGTGATGGAGGTGCTTGGTAAGCTGCTTGGTGATGTGGTGGTGATGTCATAGAGGTGCTAGGATGCTAGGTTGGTTTAAAATGGGTCAAAAATAAAATAAAATGGGTGTCGGGTTTGGTTTGGTTTCGGCTTAGGATTTAGGGTTTTAATTCGTGGGTTAGGGTTAGGATTAGGGATATATTAAGGTTTAGGATTAGTGTTAGGATTAAGGTTTAGTGTTAGGATTAAGGTTTAAGGTTTAGGGTTTAGTTTTAGGTTTAAAGTAAAATTAGGGTTTTAGGGTTTCGTTTAGGGTTTAGGGTTTTAGATTAGGGTTTAGAATGACTTAGGGTTTAGGTTTAAGGTTTAAAAGTCATGCATTAAGTGCTTGTACCTTGTGCTAAAGTGGTGTAAAGTTTAAACATGGTTTTTAGGCATGATTAGCTTATACATTGTGCTTTAGAAAGTTGTAACTTGATTTAGGAGGGAAAAGATATTCAAATTTTATGTATTGATACTTGTACACATGCTTTAAAGGTTTTTACATTCATTTTATATGTATACATTACATATAATTAGGGTTTTGGTATAAACGTTAACGTTTAATGCTTGTTTTGAAGTAACGTTGTAAATGGTACGTTAAATTGATAATGTACTTGGTAAAAATAATATTAAGATATTGACTTGACATATTAGGATGTTTACATGATGTAAACATAGATATAGATAGCACGTTTACTTTAGAGATGCAAGTTATGTTGCATAATGAAATAAAACAAAAAATTTCCCTGTATAAAGGTGGTTTACAGTGCATCTAATTTAATAGATGGATAATACAGTGTATCTAATTTAATAGATGGATATTTACATTGATGAAAATTGCGGGTTGTTATATCAATCTTCGGTGGAATTTCATCAAACTTTCAAGTCGACGTCAACAATGATAATTCTAGGGTCAAATACTCTGTTTTCGTCTCCGAGCAAGAATAAATCTAATGATTTAATTTTGGAGAATCCCTTAGGAAAAACGAGGCCGCTATTGTATGATAAAGAATAGAATAGTCTCGGGCCAAGTATATCTAGTATACGATATGAACCAAGAATGTCATAACGAAATTGTGATAAAGTAAGTATTGGGCTAGGCATGGTCATATCAAAAAGTAACTTTTCGTATGGAGGTGGGATTTGTGCGGCACTCGGCGAGTTATGAATCTGCACCTTATCTGTTATGGTCTCTGTCTTGGACTCATCACTATCCTTGTACAGAATATCAAAGATTGGATTATCATAATTCAAACTTAATTCAGAATCGAACTCAAACAAAGGATTAGTGATAGCCGTATCAAAAGTATTAGAAATAGAGTCAAGAGAATCCAAGGGTGTCTTGGATACCCTTGAGATTGGAATGGGGTCATCAATATCTTTAAGAGGATTGAATTTGATTTCCTCGTCCCCCATTAAAAAGGCATAAGATGGTTCCCTTATATGTTGATCGATCTCTGACTTCTCTTCTTCTGAAGGTTCATTCTCATCACTCTCGTCAGAGTATGCATAGTAAACGGTGTTTGGATGACCTGGTCCTGGTTGATGTTGAAGATTTTGACTTATGTATGCTATTTGCTTTCCAAGGACCTCAAGATTTCGACTCAACGTGGAAGTAGTCTTAGAATAATGAGCACTCACAGTCCCACTGAAAATGATGTTGTATCATATTCTTGATTAAATCATATGCTTCTTGGGGAGTCTTACGCATGATATTACCATTAGCAGCCACCAAAATTTTCTCTCGGTCAATCATTGTGATTCCATGATAAAATGTAAGGATTTGATCAAGAAGCAAAATTCTATGGTCAGGACATTTCCGCAAACATGACTTGAATCTTTCCCATGCTTCAAATACTGACTCCGTGGGCAATTGTCGAAAATTCAAAATTTATTTCCTAAGCTGCAATGCTTTAGATTAAGGGCAGTATTTTGAAAGAAACTTGGAGACCATCTATTCCCAAGTATGAATAGAATGTGTTTTAAGACGATAAAACCAATTTTCAGCATCGTGGGTTAAAGAGACTGAGAAAAGATTAAGATTGATGATATCTTCAGAAACTCCATTTTTCTTCATGAATTGAGAGTGATAGATAAATATTTGTTTAAGTGCTCATTTGCATCTTCATCTCGAAATCCATGGAATTGGCAATTTTGTCCAATGAGCTGAACCATATGATATTTCAATTCAAATTCGGGCTTTTGAACGATTGTCGGAGCTATCGGTCCTCCTCTACCGATAAGTGATGGCTTATGAAGTTCCTCCATGGTCCGAAGATCATGGGAACGAAAGGGTGAAAAATTAGGATTTTCTCGAAACATTTTTGTTTTTTTGTTTTTTTTTTTGAAAAAGGATACACGAAATGGAACTTTTACAAGAATAAGAATTCAAGTAAAAGGATCTCTAAGGCACTAACTCCAAACTTCGACGTAAGAATCGTACACCATCTCCCCGGCAGCGACGCCATTTTGATGTATGTCGTTTTAGCACACCAAAAGTTATTTATAAAAGGAATGAGAAGATACAGACACAAAACTAAATACCTAAGTATATCGGCAAGTATTGATCTCTCGGGTTGTCATTCTAAAGGAGAGGTGAAGTTGAGACTTATGTTTTGGTTTTTCGTTTGATGCTTAGATATCGCTATTTTTTTGTTTTAGGGACTATAAACTAAAAGGAAAAACTAAAAAGAAACTAAGACAAATAACAACTAAGGAAATAATACTAAAGGAAATTCGAAATATAAACGATAAAGAAGATACTTGCCTAGATATGGTGGTTCTTTGTTGTGACATTTTAGATTTCATCAATTCTCATTATATCCGTTATATTGTTTTTAAGAGGTGCTCAACTCCAATATAAATAGAAAACAATAACAATTGACTACTTGAAATAGTTTGGTTTTAAGATAAGAATTTGGATTAATTTATCCACACGGTAGCGTTTCAAAATTAATCATAATTCAGCCATTTAGTTTGTTTAGTCACTATTCATGATTAAAGTGTTGACTTGTAGCTAATTTAAATCTTTTTAAACAAACGAGCCAGAATACGAGGTGCGCAACAAGCTAATTTGATAAGAAAATAAAAACGATCTCAAAGGTCGATATAAACGTGTTAAGTTTACCACTTCACATCAAACACACAAAAATAATGAACAAGAAAGAGAGAGAGAGAGACAAAATAGACTAGAGAGTTAGGAAGAAAAAGGAAGAAAAAGGTTACTTGCACTTTGAAAGAAAATGTGTGTATGAACAACAAGCAACACCCTCTCCACATGAGGAGAGGGCTTATATAGGTCTACATTGGGGCTGGCCTTGGGTTTAAATGGGCTTCCAAGGCCGGGCTTGATATCTTTTAATGAAATCTTGATATCTTGGTCTTTAGCCTTGAATTTATCTTGAATCTTGAGATCTTTAAATCCTTATCCTTGAATCTTTTTGCCTCCTTGCGATCTTGTGTCGTCATCCTCATGCTCAAGGTCTTGAAAGCTTGCTAGCAATCTCCCTCAACATTTTCTTTGACATGATTACTTGTACCACATAATGGAAGAAGTGGTACTTATCTTTGTTATTGCTTGGTAATCTTGTAGATAATGTTCCGTTGAGGGAGTGCTTGTGCATCAGAGATTGCGGAAGACTTTGACGATTATACTTGAGCTTTCATCATGTATTTATCTTTGTCGATTGAGCATGAGGTCTTGAATCTTAACTCAGCTGGAATGAGGTTGTAACGCCGTCACTTATACCTGAAACATAATGTTAGTGATAAATAGCAGGTATAGACGAATATGGCTTTGTCATTCGTCTTAAGTTTGGTTGCATTAACCTTTGGTTCCGTAATGACCATTTTACAGTATAAGATACTATACCTGTGATCAGGTAGGTTCGATTTAGAAGAACCACCTTGACAGGGTTTCCAGTTCAAAGTGTTAGATCCTCTAACGTGATTGCATTAGATTCACCGTACTTGCTTGTTCTCAATACCGGAACGTCTCAAAGCAGACAACATGGTAAGAGTGAATCAGTTAGTTACTTTTTGACTGATTGAGTCGTCAATTCATGTACTGGACCAAAATAGATATCCAGTTAACACAAGCTTGATTCATAAAGAATCTCGCAAGTCACCTACCACAGAGCTGATTGATGTTGACTCTGGAAGGATTTCCATTCATCACTATGAATACTAAAGAGTATCACTCTGAATGTTCTGGCAATTATCACAGGATAATGCGTAGGATTCTTGTAACAGCTTGTGAACTTGATGGTGTTCAACAAGTGCTTATCATGGAATGTGTCCTAACAAGATTTATTTAATGGATCTCTTGGCTTTAGACTCTATAAGTGTACTTTTGATATTTGGAGATCGGAGGCTGGAGCGGACTGCCACCTTTTCAATATCAACGATCTCGGAATGAGAAAGCCGATAGAAATGTGTTGATCTCCGTGAGAAATGAAACAAACTTCTATAGAGAGAAGTCTGAGTGGCTGGGATGGGTTGTGCCTTGCATCACTGGGTCCATGATGACTTGTCTTCAATATCAGAATCATCTTTGTGATTACCGATAGATTATGCATTGACCTGGTTTCTGCCTAAGGTTGTATGGAGGGCTTCTTTCTTTTCACCCTTTATCCTTACAATTCTTTTTAATTCTTCAACCCCTTCAATGTTAAACCAACGCGTCCTCATTATTACCTTGTTGGGTTTGTTCTAGTGATAACTCATGCCTTGGATAACATTTTTCCCGATCTCCCTTTACTCCTTTTTTCAATCATACCTAAGGACTTCTATTCTATCTAGTGGAGTGTCCCTGGGTAGATCCCTCTAGTTCTGGCTGGATCATGGAACAAAATTCCTAACCTTAACCGCCTTATAACACCGTAGTTGGTCGGTCTTTGGTATATCCATAGTAGCTATAAAACCATTGAAAAATCAATCAACATGTTCGAGAAATCATTTATTACACATTGAGCATTTTCTATATCACCAAAGAGCTCCCCCTACACATATGCATCATATAATGAAAGTGTTTTGCACATGCGAGGTTTAGGAACGCACTTATATTCAAAAGATCTTATCCGTCATTAAGCCGTATTGATCATATTTTAATTACTATTCTCCCCCTCAAAAATTGCATATGTGGTGACAATTTTTGAATTACCAAGTGAATTAAAATACAAGTTAATGTATGTTTATCCACTTTTAGACTAAACAAACCATGGGAGAATAGATATGCATGCCATAGGAATGAATGTCAAAATTTATACTCCCCATCAATAAAAGATTAGAGTGAAAACTTGGAGTGGGAGTTTGTTGAGCACACAATTTGAAAGATCTTGAAAATTTTCTTTTGTGAAAATATCCTGAAAAATTGTGCTCAACAGGAAAATGATTTTAGATTTAGCTTATTTAATTATCATTTCCTTAGTGCTTCTCTTGAGCATTCACAACATCGAATGTTTATATGACTGTGCTCAAGACCGAGAAGGTGTGAACTTCCCGTTGTTTAGGAATAATGTGCATGAATGAACATTTTCCTTTCTTTGGAGTCCAAGTCCTAAGCTGACATTTACTTAGAAGTCGTAGAGAAAATTTTAAAGAGACATGTTTTGAAAGCATTTGAAACTCTCGCTCGAACTTCATTTATTCACCCGTGTCAATATTAATCAACATTTCTAGGTTTTCAAATGTTATCGATTTACAAGAGACATATAGGAGAAGATTATTTTTGAAATTTGCTGATTTTATATTTTGTTTTTATAGGTTTTATATTTTTATATTTGTCTTTTTTTGATAAATATATACAGGTGTGAAATGTTTTAGACACACAAAAGAGGATATGAGAGGGTGTGTCTAAAAACATTAAAACAAGAAGATTTCTCTTCTTTTGAAGGTAAAGCGCACTGAAGCATACATTCCCTTTTTATTTAAAGCTCGGGTTATGCACTGAAGTGTACATAAACCATTGACTTGAGCTAACAAACATTGAATGTTTTAAAAGTAGCTCAAGACTGAAAAGATTTCTCTTTTCGTTGTTAAGGATAAACGCACTTATACGTACAATTTCATTTTATCTGAAGAACGGGTTGTAACTGACATTTGATTACAAGCCATTTGACGATGAGGACCGAGGCTTGAACTGAAGTGTTCAAACGTCATTTGTCGTTGAGGTGCGGGCCTGAAGTGTTATTTTTAGCAGATGCCATACCTTGAAGCCCGGGAATAGAACTGCTTTGTTCAAAAGCCATTGCTAAAAGCTCATCAAATGTCACATTCATCGTCTCTATGACCTTCTTTGTCCTCCGGTTGATATGTAAAAAGCAATGGAATGAGCATAGTATCAAACCAATTTTGACGACCTGTCATAGAGAAAGTTGAATTTTGAAACCATTCGCTAGGTTCCTGAGGGTTAGAAGTGCATATAATATCACCTTCAGATATGTCAGATTGACCATCAGATTCACTGGATTCAATTATTTTTCCTTTAAGGTCAAAGATTCTTCCAGTTGGTGACCACCTAAGGCAAGATCTAGGTGTACTAGACTTAGGTGAAGCAAGTCTTTCTTTGGACCCTACCTTTTTAGGTTTCCAGACCTGTAGCTTTTGTTTCTTTTGATTTTTAATGTTTGAAACATTTGCCTTTTGATTATTTCTACGAAAATTCATGCCATTCACATATTTAAGCACGCATACATCATGATTAGCATTAATTAAACATTGCTTACAAATAGCACAAACAACTTCAGAGTTATCATTCTGAATAGCAAGTTTAACGTTATTACATTCAGATGACATATGTTTCTTGTTCTTAGAAAGCAGTAAATTCCTATGGTGTTCTTCTACTTCCATCTCATTATTCTTAAAGCACCTACTCTTAGGCGCAGAAGGGACCCTATCAGTCTTTGTATTGCTCCTAGGCTGTGGCCTTCTGGTCTTAGCAATGTTGTCTAATCCTGTAGAAGACAAACCATTTGAGTCAGAATTTACATCTTTCTTAGTGATGACATGAGGTTGTGAAACAGTGATCGGATTTGTCCTACTGCTTGCTCTAACTTTGTTGATAGGCGCAAATTTGTCTTCCCTAGAAGTCTTACGGGGATCAATCTTAGACATTCCAGGGGCAAGCACATTGTCATTTTTCACAACACTTGATTCCTTTGTGATGGGTACCGAGTTTGAAGTGACTGGTTTTGACAAGTCATTTGTCTTATCAACCTTGTGAGGATCCTGATTATTGGAAAATTTTGAATGATCAGATTTAAATGCATTTGGTTGTCTCATAACAAAATTATTTCTGATTGGTTGTGAAAACGGTTTCCCCATGATTGATTGATTTGCAAACTTAGTATTCGCACTCGTACCTTTGGTTGTGTTCTTTTGTTCAGAAACCTTATCAAATAACTGGGCTCTTAGCTTAGCATTTTCATATATGGAGTCATGAAGTTATGTTTGTAAAGAGTCAGTTAAGGTTTTGGTCTGAGCCCGTGTCACTTTGATAGAGTCAAAAAGGTTCTTGTAAGTAGCCTTAAGATGTTCATTTTCTTTAGCGTAATTTAAGACCTGAAACTCTAATTCCACGTTCTCATTTTCTAGTTTCTGAGACAAGGGTTCAAGGGTATCTGATACACCTGGAGTATCCTTACATTTACCCTTGAGATCTCCCAACTGAGCTTGCAACCATTCGATCTTATGTTGCATGTCATTGTAAGCTTTATCGTACGAAATTTTGTCATATTTGCATTCTTGACACTTTTCGTACCAATCATTCCAAAGTTTAGCATATTCAGTTTCCTTTTTAATGGTACTGTTTTCAAACCTTTCTTTCGAACGTTCAAGCTCAGTCTAGAGATCGGATGATTCAACAACAGAATTATTTTGCACAATAAACATAATTTCCTGACTGACAACAGCTCGCAAGAGACGGTCGATTTCAAGTTCCAGTGTCTTCTGCTTATCAAGAGATTCATCAGCCTCATTTGCAAGAGATTTAAAGTCTCGACCCAATTTAGCTGCTTCTTTCAAAAATTGTATTTCAAAATTTTGAAGTCTAGCATCAACTTGGTTGATGATAGGGAAAATTTCATCTTTTAAAATTTTGTGAAGCTCTTGATGTACAGAGGACGACCAATTATGTATATCCAAAGTCATTTTTTGTTTGACAACACGTTGAAGAGTCACAATGGTGCTTTTTACCTCATTTAGAAATTTTCGTGCGACACTTGGAGTAGTATCATCCGAAAATTCTTCATTTGGTATTGAAATCGATTTTGAAACAGTGGCCGTTTTGGAAGTATTTGTAAAATATGACTCTTTACGTGATTTGGCCGATTGAGAAACAAAAACCCCTGAAAGATGATTAATCTTTGTATAATTTGCCAGTTTTATTTCTTTGTTCAATTGTTTCATTTTTAAGCGACTCTCTTGAGCAAGTTGTAGTGTTTCCTCATAATCATACACAGCAGGAGGATCATGCTTTTCTAATAACACTTTGCCATTATACAAACTTTGTTGTTTCTGCTGAACTTGCTTGAGATAAAAAGGAGTCTGGCTTAGGTGAAAGCATGTGCATTGTTTGAATCGATTGACCCGTTTTAACCAAAATATTATCTAATTCCTTTATCTTAGTCTCAAGTTGAATTTGTTTATCAAGAAGCTCGTCTTTGCGTATTTTGAAATCAGACTTCAACCTTTTCTTTTCTTCTTGAAGAGAAGAAACAGTTGAATTTTCTTTTGAAAGCATGTTGTTTAAATTTGCAATTTCCTCTTTCAAAGTCGTTATCATTTTAGCAGAACTTAAGTAAAGTGCATTTATCTTTTTAGTAAGACATTGCTCTTGATAAACAGACTTTTGGTAACATCTTTCAAGTTTGTCGTATTTTTCCTGATTGATTTCAAAAAACTTTTCTTGATTTTTATATCTAGCAAGCTCAGTGGTCAATTCAGCATTTGTTGCTTTCATCTTACGATTGACCGAGTTAACTTTCTCTACTTCAGTTGCCAAATTATTATATAATGAATCATATAAAGCACGTGTTTCCTTAACATTTGCAGGACATTGTTCTATTGTACCCCCATTTTGTTCCACACTAGGTACATTAGAGATAACATTATTGTCATTCTGTTGAACTTGGTGTGGTTCTGGAATGGGCTCGAGTAAATCAGTATACTGCTCCTCTTGAGTGAACATATTGAATATCTCATTATCATAACAATTTCCATTAAGTTGTACCTCAGTTGATCCATCTGAGTCATAGATGGGAGCTTTGTCAGTCTGAGTACCCGATGTCGATGCTTGCTGCAAGTTAGCCATCAAAATGTAGTTTGCATTGACTTCCTCAAACTCATCAAGATCCGCTGCAGCAGCCATCAAGTCAAACTCTTCAGCTTGGAGTTGAATTCCTGCTTCTTCCTTTTGAGCAATCAGCAGCTGAGTTTGAAGATAAGCAGCATCCCTCCTCCTCGGTCTGACTGTGCAGTTCCTAGCAAGATGACCTAATCCTCTACAGTTGTAACACCTTATCTGATTACCATTATTCCCAATAGCATTACCCTCAGCCTGTGCTGCTACAACATTACCATTCCCATTCGGATTCTGATTAGCTATCCCCAGAACAACAATAAGCCCATGTTGATTTCCAACATTCTAAACACCCTGATTCTGAACTGCATTTTGAACAACCTGATTCCCGACGTTCTAAACTGCATTATACCCATTTTGATTCCCTACATTCTGCCCAGCATACTGTCTAAACTGATTTCCACCATTACCTCCAACCATCTGCATTTGTCTGTCTTGACCCATATTCATACCCGGCTGAGCAATCTGCCTATTATGCGGGTTTGATGAAGTTCTCTGATTGTTGTTGGTTGGTGTTGAGTAGTTTAGCTTGAATGCTTTAGCCATTAGAGTAAGTTCCATGTTTATTGCAGTTGTCGGATCTGTGATGTCTTCGGGATTTGTCATTGGTTGTTGCATGTAGTTCTGGTTGAATGATGGTTGTGGGATGATGTTGTTGTTTGGGAGTGGTTGTTGCATGTGGGTACTTGGTGATGGTTGATCTTGGTGAAACACTGTAAAGTTGTAAAGATTGTTGGAATTTGCCATAAGTGCCAGAGTATCATGTGATTTTCCAAGTCGTTAAGCTCTTAGTTCATCGACCTCTTTTTTATTGTACTTTAAGAAATCATACAACTAAGTGTAATCTGTTGTATGCAAGTCCTTTGTTTGATGAACAATGGTAACATGTCTACTCCATTCCGGTTGTAAGTTGTTTAGGAACTTGAGATTACTGGCAATCTTTTCTAGAAAGTGTTTGTTTCTCTTGAAATCATTCATCAACTTTGAGAAACAATGATAGTAGGACTCAATCGATTCCCCATCAGTGGAGGTAAACCTTTCCTATTCATTAAACAACTTAGCCTTCTTCTCCTGAATTCCTATATCGGAACCTTTCATCATTTGTTGAACTCGTAACCAGATTTCCTGAGCAGTCTCACAACTATCAACAGCCGCATAGATGTCTTTAGGAAGACCAAGAAGGATAGTCTGAATGGCTTGATCATCGGCTTCAACATGTTTAAGCTCATTCTTAGTGAGTTCGTCATCTGTCTGCTCATGAAAGGTTTCATTGACGGCAACCTCGAGGTTTTCATCACCTGGTTCAGGAATCATTTGTCTGACATAAGGACCATTGATAATGGAATTGTAGATTAACTTTCCATTTGGTCTGCTCTTAGTATAACGGAGAAGACGTGATGACCATGGAACATAATTCTCTTTGTTAAGCATAGGAGGGCGGTTTTCGGAACCGGCTGCATAAATTTCTTGTTGAGTCGACATTGCAAAAATGATGTGAAATGATAAGTATGGATCGATTAAGTGATTATGATTATGAATTGATTAAGACCTTGTGATTGATTGGTGATTAGGTAAATTATTGTTAAAGTTGGTTTAGGATTTCAGGTAGAAATTTGGTCCAAGATTAAAATTAAGTCCAAGAGTTCAACACCAGTCTCCTAACTCGCTAGACTCAACTTGTTGGCCTCAACTCGCTAGACATAACTCGCTATGAAGAAGCCTTGGCAACTCACTAACAAGAAATCAAATGGACAAAGTTTCTTTTCTCAAGTCGCTAGAAAGTAATCTTTAGAAAACCTGTAACTCGCTACAATAACTCGCTACTGTCTTCTGCTAACTCGCTAATCTGGCAAAACTTAGGCAGCATAACAACTCGCTAGAACTAGAGAGTTTGTCTTCAAATAAACCTGTAACTCGCTGGACCTCGAAACCTGTAACTCGCTGGATTTCCAAGTCTTTAACTCGCTGCCTGAAACTCGCTGGAACAGTACCTGTAACTCGCTACCTGCACAAAACGACAAGTCGCTGACACAGTTGGCCAACAACTCTCAGACACAGTGTACAAATCTGCTAACTCACCAGTACAGTATCCTAACTCGCTGCGACGATCTTCAAACAGAGCCTTAACTCGCTAGCTAGAAAACTTGGTTTTTTCACCTAAAAATTACCCTTATGACCGTTTCTGCTTGGTTTCTTTTGCACAACTTGGTACTAGAGGGCTATAGCAACTATAAAAACATAAACTTTAACATCACAAACATCAAGATCAAAGAAAAGCAAGAACAAGACTATAAACCTTCAAAACTAAACTTTTGATCTAAACAACCAAGAAAAACGCACACACAATCACTAGATAACCATAGGCTCTGATACCACATGTTAAGCTTACCACTTCACATCAAACACACGAAAATAATGAACAAGAAAGAGAGAGAGAGACAAAATAGACTAGAGAGTTAGGAAGAAAAAGGAAGAAAAAGGCTACTTGCACTTTGAAAGAAAATGTGTGTATGGACAACAAGCAACACCCTCTCCATATGAGGAGAAGGCTTATATAGGTCTACATTGGGGCCGGCCTTGGGTTTAAATGGGCTTCCAAGGCCGGGCTTGATATCTAACGGGCTTTAAAGCCCGTAACTAGGCCTGATTAGCTTAAATGAATTCTCGGAAGCTACGTTTTCCTATACAATGCTCGGGAATATATGATGACCATCACTTTACATAAAAACGCGGCTAACAAAATGCTTTTCGGTATACGAGGTGCGTAACCAAAACCCGTTTAATTCGTCCGCAAGTCAAAAACTCAACTTAGAATACTAACGCAAAAAATCTCTAAGCAAGCATCATAATTTCTAATCTACCATACTAATAACGCAAAAAATGACAAATAATAAAAATAAGCATGGAAAATAATAAAAATAAAGAGAGAATTGAAAAATGGATAGAAAGAATCGTGTTTGGATTAAGAAATGACGACGATAAGATTCCTAAACTAAATAACTCATCCACGCGCTTAAATAACCCAATATCTCCATAAACCCGCTAATAATCATCAAAAAGCTCCATAATAAATCCATAATCTTCTTCAAAATTCTTCAAGATCGAAACTTAATGTGATTTGAGATGGATTTAGAATGAAAGTTTGCAACTTTATTGATTAAAAAGCTAAAAGATTTGATTTTTAAAGTAAAATTAAACAAAAAATGCAAAAAGATTAAATTTTTAGTAGAAAGACTTGATAAAAATGAGTTTTAAAGCTAAAACACACAAACTATATAGATTTAAATGACTAAAAATGATGTGTGTAACCTGGCGGTTGGCCAATCAAGAAGAGACACGTGGTGCTGACTCGGCGTGTAATAAAATCCAAAAAATGCACCACGCTGGATTCAAATATGGGCCTCTTGGCTCACGAAACAAACAAGCTTACCACTGGACCAAGCCTCCAATGGTGTTAACATTTCCTTTTTCTATTCATTTATCAAATCTTTTTGGCTAAAAAGGATTTGGCAACTATTTTGACTATATTTCTTGTAGTCTTCTTCGGTTCGGGTCTTGGACTTCAATCTTTAGCTTCGTTTAACTTCCCATTTATCTTTAATAGTCATCATCTTTGTTCTTTAATTGCTTCAAAATTTCGCGAATGGTAACTTAATAAATAAATAACAAAAGACGTAATATTTGCAATAAATACCGTAATATTGTTATTTATTTTCACATAAATAGGGGCATTTTCTTATAGTAAAATATGTATAAACGTGATTTCATCATTAGCCGGACGATGGACCACCTTGTAGCTTGTAATCCGTCTAGGCGGGATTAATCGGATTGACATTTTTGGCAAAATTTGGGTATTTTTGGTAAATTTTGTGTATTTCCGGTGAGTTTTAGGTATTATCGGCAAGATTTCTTCATAAAAACAACTTGTAATAGATTTAAACAGTTACTATAAGTGATCAAACCAAGTTTACGATGAGTTATAGGTACTTCCGGCAAGATTAGAAGGTTTCTTGCAAGTTTGACCACCGTTGACCATCGTTGATCGTCGTTGACCATGGTTGACCTATTTGTTTGACCCAGTTACATAAATCGGCAAGATCGGTCGCTTTGTAGCGCCTAGGCGGCGATTAATCGACCTTGTAGACCTTTTTTTGCAACACTGATTAATACTATTATTATTATTAAATTGATCGTAATTCTAAAGACTCCGTAAACATACGTGTATGCATGAGATTAGTTATAACATGTATAAACACTTATATTTCACTAAATTTAAATTATGTTAAAATATCAAACTAAACGAGTTAACCAATCTTCTATATAATAAGACATCCTAATTGAGGACTTTCGTATTTTTTTTAAATCAATTCTTTCTTTTTTAAGTAATGATCTATTTATTTTTATTTTAATTCTTTTAAACATGTTTAATAAAAAAACACTATATATTTCTTTATTTAGCCAATATTCATTAAATTTCATTTTTACACGTTTTTTTCAGATTAATTACGGACAAAAGTATATGTGTCAACAATATAATAAAAAATAACTTTAAAATAAGCGGAGTCAATTCAAGATAACCTAGAGGTTAAAACAAAAACGGGAACAAACAAATCGAACCTTTGAAACAAAACTTACAAAGCCCAGAACGACACCCATTGTAACCCTAATTCCCCTTAACGACACCATTCACTAAATCGTATATACCTAATTTGATTCAGTCCTTCAAAAATAAGAATAAGGTATGTAACACGGATTATATATCTTACAGCCGCCATCCTTGCAACTCCAACCGTCGACCCATCACCAACATCATAGCATCGTACAGGTTACATATAGAGTTGCCTCTCTTCTAATTAATTCACCTTTCATCGTAACTAATCATGGCTGAAGAAGAAAATAGAATAAGTTCGTTACCAGATTGCTTATTACTCAAAATCATCTCTCATTTAGAGTTGTCCACAAAACAGGTGATTCAAACAACAACTACCATCTCCACCGCCACTGTTCACTTTTGGTGGTGGTGATTTATTTTCCCCGTTGTTACGTGATAGTGATTTAATTCTGTTAACAACATTGTGTGCCTTTGGGGATGGTGTTTTGTCGCTAAGAGAGTATATCGGTGGAGAGGTTTCATTATTGATCAAATCCTTAAAACCTGAGTAACAATATCAAAATGATAATAAGTGGAAATTCAAGTTCATACCGAAAAAGTCACCCATAGCCCTAAACCCTAAAGTAAGGCTTAATAACTTAGTGTCACAAGTGATCAATTAAGGCTCAAGAAGTCTTGTAGTCTCAAAGACTAAACAAGACTTGGAACCTCAAGATGACCATGACGGAAGTATTTGATCAAATTTGACTAGGAATGAAAGCCTTAACACAAGTTACAAACCACATGACAGTATGTGGCTCTTACAAATGGTTATGTGTATACCAAGCTCAGTAATGAAATTTGTCCATGTCAAGAGGAAAAAAAGAGGAAAATGACATCTAACATCGACGATGCGTTCTTGCAGCTAAAACAAGGACAGTGAATGACACTTAAACGACGGTTATCATTACCTAATCATTCCTTGATCATTAAACTATTTGATAATTCCTTTCTTGGACAACACATTAGGGTTAAAGTAAAAGTACATCCTTATCTGCCTGTAGAAAATTTGTTCTTTTGGAAGAACCCTCAACTAGCTTTTGCCTTATAACCTTATATAACACACAACCCAAAAAAACACCCTTCCACAAATGTTTCTATAACAAACCACCAAAGCATGTAGTGGTGTAAACCACAACATCAAAGCATGTCTTAGCCGTGTCAATCAGATTTACTGTGTCACTCTAAGATAGCAAGGAATGTAAGTCTTGTGGGTAATTCGCGAGCTTCCACCATTTTATCACCATATGCCAAAGTCCATTAGCAATTGGGCAATCAATGAAAAGTTGTTGAGCCGTTTCGATATCTCCATCACACACAAGACATCTAGATGAGTGGAGATCTATACCTCGACTATCTAAGTTGCAATGGGTTGGGAGACGATCAAGATAAAGACGCCACGTGTGAACATTAATCTTGATTGGGAGGCTCTTATTTCATCGTGTTATACCAGGATGATCACACAAAATGTGTTTTCTATCTCTCTCCGCATGGAAGCAACTGTAAAAGACTTCTGAGTACTGAGCGTGAAGGCCCAAGAGTCAGGAGAGTTAGATGGACAAAAATTGTTTATGAGGCCCAATAAATCTCTAAGCTGGTCCATTTTGTGTCCATCTCTCACAACACGCCTCCAAGCCCACACATGATGAGTTAACCCGTTTAGAGTGAAGCAACGATCACTTATTCGACACTCTTTATTGGTTTCAAGAGCAAAAAGCCTAGGGTAAAGTGATTTAAGATCAGAAGGCCCAATCCAATTGTCATGCCAAAAAGCAATACTCGAACCTGTCCCTACTTTACGAGTGAACAGAGAGTTCAAATCTATACCAACAGAAGATAGAGAGTTGTTAAGGTTTGAGATGGGCCACCATGGGCTCACAAGCTGCCGAACAGTAGAACCAAAAGCGCCACTTGGATCATGTATAGATGTGATGATTTGATGCCATAAGGAGTGTGATTCTGTATGGAACCTCCACACCCATTTAGTTAGCATTGCAAGGTTCATGGCTTGTAGTGAACCTACACTGAGACCTCCACAAGTAGAAGGAGAACAAACCATTTTCCATGATATCCATGTCATCTTGTTTGATTCAATATCACCTCCCCAAAAGAAGTTACGCCTAAGTTTGTCCAAATACTTAATCACAGCCCCCGGAGCTTTAAAGAGAAAAAAAGTATGTTCGAAGACTCCCAAGCACCGATTTGATGAGGGTTAAGCGGCCACCAATTGAAAGATTTTTAGCTTTCCAAGAGGTGAGACGTTTATGAAATTTCTCAATGATGGCATTCCAATTGCTCGACTTGTTCATATTGGCTCCAATAGGAAGACCAAGATAAGAACACGGAAAGGAAGACGGTTGGGAACAAAGTGCGGAAGCGAAAGTGTTAATATCTGTATTAGAGACGCCAATCCCAAAAAATTTACTTTTTGAGAAGTTAACTTTCAAACCGGATGCCATGTAAAAGCATCTCAAAATACGACAAAGGTTTTTGGCATTGTCGAGAGACCATTTACCCATAATGAGAGCATCATCCGCAAATTGAAGATTTGAGATGTCCACTGAATTAGAACCAACCTTAACACCTTGAAATACATTTTTCGTCTTTGCTTCTTGAAGAGAACCAAATTTAGTTTCTTGATTTAGACGGATTCATGCATTAAAAATATATAGACTTCAAGCGACTTTAGACTCGTTCCTTTTTTAGCTCTCTTTTCCAGACCTTAGAGACAACACATAAGCCGGAAGCAACCCGTTTACAAGTATATGGGTTAAAAAATCCACCTTTACTCTTAAGTAGAAACGAAGACCGGGGATATACAACGCTATATCATATTTTAAAATGAAACATGATCTGGTACTTTTGTAACAATGCATTAATATATATATTTCTTGATGTTTCGAAAAGCTTTGAAAATTGTTTGTTTTGTTTGTGATGTTATAGCTTAACTTGTTATTCACTAATAAAGCTCTCTTATCACTTCTATGCACCATGTATACTAAGAATAAATGACTCTAGTGACATGCATGTTGATCGCAATTACTAGTAATTTTCTTATTCAACTACTCAATACCTTCATGAATAATATAACTTATAAAAATTTATATACATTATATTAATTAGTTGGGTTCCAGGTCCGGTACAGGTTTAGGGCCTCGATCTTATCCCTAGTTTTTTATTTGGGGATTTCTGCTCACATCAGAGTCGGTATCCAGTTCCGTCTCTGAGTAAGGATGGGAGCGTTTATTTTATATTTTTCTCTTACCCTTATGAACATAGTTGAAGAATAACAAGTTATTATGAAATAAATGTGGAAGTTACATCCCCAATTGATTATGACATCTACAAATTATGTAGTCAACCAAAACTTCTAATAACAAGCTGTTAGAACGTTAATTAATATTATGTATTGTGACGGTTTCATGAATCAGTTTTGATAATGACAGTTTCCATAATATAATCAGATCCAATTTTGTTCATCCCATATATATTTGTCTTAGACGATAAAAAACAACAGAGGAGAAGATTAATCTATCTACATGCATCAGATCAAATCGCATTCTTCAAAAGTTCCCATGAATGTAAGCCATCCTTTTTTTTACTTTAGAAAATGTTGTTTTATCAGGGTATTGTGTCGAGTAAATGTTATATATACGCAAAGATTACGTTTTATGGTGTTTTTAGGATACCAGTTTTTTTTACTTGATTTACTCATATCACAACAACAAGAATACTCAATTTTATTAAATCCAGATATGAAGGAAGTAAGATATAGACTCTTATCATTGAGTAGAGGGACATGGGGGCTTTTATATTATCTTTTTCTCTTACCCTTATGAACACAGTTGAAGAATAAAAAGTTATTATGAAATAAATGTGGAAGTTACATCCCCAATTAATTATGACATCTACAAACGAGGCTTGACGAGACCCATGCGTTGCACCGGGCTGAGTCTGTGGGAAAATTTTGATTGTTACACTCTTTCTATTGGCAACTTAAAATTCATATTATTATGTTATTACAGGCCACAAATAAATTTTGTCTATAACAACTCTTCATAGGATCAATAAGATTAAAAGGACAACAACTGCTACCAAATTTCCACTCATTCTCAAGATCAATGAATACATAATCATGCATTTAATCAATATTACAACAATAATACATAATTACCTGACATAAAAAGAAACATCTTAAGCAACTAAGTACTTCCAGGTCCTAAAATCCTATTAACAACAGAAGTAGCAACCAAACCACCAACAACCACAACACCAGCCACCACACCAGCTTGCATCAACCCGCCACCACTTCCTAACTCAAAACTAACCTCACTCTGAATCTCTTTTTCACCCCTCTCAATAGCTTCAACACCCTTCTCAGATGACTCAAGCCCTTCTTTCATTATTTCAACAGCTTCCTCTTCCAATTTCTCAATCTTTTTCTTTAGCCCAAATAGTCCTATATTTGCTGCATAAGAACCCGACATTTAATTACTATTCAATGTATTAAATTATGATCGCAAAAACAATATAACAATAGATCTTCATATAAAATGATTTAACATGTCTTATACATACTTTTAATTTTGGTCAGCTTGCGACCCATCAAACCCATATAACCCATTTCCATTTTAGAAACTTTTTTTGTTGACTACTTTCGTGATAAATAAAAAAAGAAAAGAAGAACCCAGATTGACCCGTTTGTGGAAAATGATTCCAAATAAGACCGTATAAAGAATATGACCTTCAGCTTTCACATGCATGTCCCAAAAACTACCCGTTTTAACCCATTTGATAATTTTACAATCTGTTTGACCCATACATTTTGCTCTCTCTAGAAATGATTGCTACTCTGGAACCACTTACTCTTGTAAGATACAGGAATGGGTCGAAGTTCCGACCTCTGCTACTTGTAGATCACATTACGAAGGGGAATAACATAACCAAAAGTACCTGCTTATAAACCCATTGAACGAAGACGAGGAGCAGTGAAGGTTACACAGTTCATTAGCACCAAACCACCTATGTTGCCTTTTCTTTCTCACAGCTTTCAACTGACGTACAATCAAAGAAATCTTTCCACTAAACCTCCTATAGAATGTATAATAAAAAATCTTAAGGAAGTTAAGTTTGTGTTGGGAATTATACTTTGAGTTGATTATGACAAAACATATTAAAGATGGAGGACCTACAAGACAAAGCTGGAATAACATTAATGTTGATTGAAGATTAGTCAAATAGTATTTAATGCTCAGCTAAAAGATAAAGATCAACATTAATGCTGATTGAAGATTAGTCAAATAGTATTTAATGCTGATTTATAGTTTCCTAATTTTATTTGATCTTATCTTGTCTTGTAAACCCTAACCCCTCTAGTATATAAAGAGGGGTAGGCGTCTAGTATTGATTATCCATCATAGTTAGATCTCTCCAATGAGAGTCTAATAGTTAGCTTATTAGTTTATGTAATAGTTCATAGTCGACTGATTAAAGTCGAATAGTTTATAGTTTATTAGTTTATGAATAAAAACCTTGTTCATAACATTGTTGTTCTTATTTGTTATTCCGCTGCGTGATCAATGTTATGATATCCTAGATGGGCAAAACGATCTATGAAGCCTACAATTAAGGTTTCAACAATTGGTATCAGAGCGGGTTGCTCTTGATATCTAGGATTCAAGGTTTTATGGTAGAAGAATGAAGAAGAAACCTAAACACGGACGCGTTTGGATCTTGAACGATGATGATGTTTATGGCTCGTTTTGGAGATTATTTGAAGAAGACATTTGATTATTACTTATTTGATGTTGTAGTTGATTTTCACAGGTTTTGTGTTCTTATCATATCTTAAAGGAGTGGTCACCTTTAAGATAACTTGTTCGTGATTATAAGGCGGTGACGAAGACTTGATGAATCTAGCAAAGGTGTACGATCTACCTTATGATGCTTACTACGTACATTTGCTATCACTTTAAGGAGTTACGTTATTGTGCTCAGTGTCTCATTTAATAGAGGAATGAGGATTTTGTCAAGAGACATAGGTCTACTTATACATAGCAGGTATGAGACTCGACGTCATGTGGATAAACAGGATATAAGACACAAGTTTGGGAAATTCAACTTCTTCAACAAATTCGTATTATTCGTTTTTCTTCATCATTGATAATTTGCTGCTTGGAGCCTACTAAGTCCATGATTCAAGAGATGGTAAACATGTTAAGGGGAAGCTTATTGTTTATTTACCATCTACATGCACTCCTATTTGATTATGACAAAAAGGGGAAGAGTGCATGGATTCAGGGGAAGTTCTTCATCTATATTAGCTTCAGGGGAAGCTTGTGCTTATTGGTTTTGTCATTATCAACTAGGGGAAGATTGTTGGGAATTATACTTTGAGTTGATTATGACAAAACATATTAAAGATGGAGGACCTACAAGACAAAGCTGGAATAACATTAATGCTGATTGAAGATTAGTCAAACAGTATTTAATGCTCAGCTAAAAGATAAAGATCAACATTAATGCTGATTGAAGATTAGTTAAATAGTATTTAATGCTGATTTATAGTTTTCTAATTTTATTTGATCTTATCTTGTCTTGTAAACCCTAACCCCTCTAGTATATAAAGAGGGGTAGGCGTCTAGTATTGATTATCCATCATAGTTAGATATCTCTAATGAGAGTCTAATAGTTAACTTATTAGTTTATGTAATAGTTCATAGTCGACTGATTAAAGTCAAATAGTTCATAATTGACTGATTAAAGTCAAATAGTATTTAGTTTATGAATAAAAACCTTGTTCATAACATTGTTGTTCTTAATTGTTATTCTGCTGCGTGATCAATGTTATGATATCTTAGATGGGCAAAATGATCTATGAAGCCTACAATTAGGCTTTAACAAACAGTTTGAAAGTATATATAAAAAAAACTAGAATAACCTACCTCCAAACTAGAAGAACCAATAAGCTATACGTAAACTAATCCTAAGCTTATCCAATAAGCACTAAACCCAAGCTTAAAGCCATCCATTATTGCTTTAACATCTAAAATAAGCCTAATTCAGCAACTCTCTTTTTCTTTGATTCTTTCTGAGTGAATTTTTTGTGAGTGAGGTAACACATATAAGCTATTTAAACAGCTTATAAGTGTGAGCTTATAGCTTAAAAACAGACTTCAAGAATTTTTTAAACAAACTTGCAAATCAAATTTGTAAAACTGAATAATAAGAACTTAAACTTAAAGAACACTTTTAATGAAACTAAAAATTCAAACTTTCATTAATAATAAAAGAGTACAATGCTTTGAAATTTAAAAGAAAATACAATAAAACATTTAATTTAAGCTAAAAAAACAGGTAAGTAAAAGTTCTTTTGTCAGGTTGTGCTTCTTGGCTTTTATAGTCCATGTGGTCTTGTCATCATCTCCCTAGAACCTTCACGTACCTTAAACTTGAGCCCTTGGATTGACTTGGTCCCCAATCCGATTGATCTTAACCATCTATCCTTTGTCTTCTTCCTTGTCTAATTAGAGTGCTTAGGATTGCCAACATGTATTTGGGGTTTAGTGAGGTGGGGTGAGGTGGGAAAGTGATGTTTTTATGTGGGGTGAAGGTTTTGGCTGGTTATCTACAAGAAAGGACACACACGATTAGTGTGAGAGATGTACAGTAGAGGCGGGAAAAAAGAGGTTTTATAAGGGTGCAGGGTAAATAGTTTGGTGAATTGGCAAACAAAGTCCCTTATCTTGTAAGTTGTTATTGCAATGCCAGTCCATGTGGTAATTATAATTTAGGGATGTGGCAGGTTAAGCCCCTCTATTTTATATGTTGGTTTTCAAGTTGAGTCCTTGTGACTAACGGTAGTTAGTTATAAAAGGGTTATAGAGGCTAACACAGTTAAGTGCAAATGGACTTATACTTGTGGTCTTGGGCCGGTTTATGTTTAAAAAAGGAATTAGGCCTTTATTTAAACTTTGGGCTTTTAAGTCTTCATGTAAGGTTTAAATGGGCTGACCCGGCCCATTAGATGGGTACGGGTGGGCCCATTTAACATTTCTTCGGTTTCGGCTTTGACTTTGACTGTTGACTTTTTGGTCTTTGACTTTGACTTTGACTTTCACGCTTTTCCATTCCGTGCTCGGTTTTGTCGTTTTTGGCTTGATTTTTCATCCTTTTCTCGGATATCCGTTTCCTGCACAATATAAGTGAAAACATAAAAAATACAATGTATTTTTGGTATGTTTTTGGTCATTTAAGTCCGATTTTAAAGGTCAAAGGTATGTGTATTTAGGCACATACCAAAATCCCCCATACTAAACTATTGTGTGTCCTCACGCAATGCTATAAGTAAGCACTTACAAAAACTAAGAACCTCGATCCCCCTCGACTAATTACCTCGAAAAGTAGCTAAGTGTTCATCGAGGGAAATTAAAGAATTAATAGCTCCGAAAAGCCCCGTTTTAAAGATATACACTTATTCCTACTAATTTTTTGTATTTTCCTATTTCTCATTTTTTTAGGCAACTAACTTATTTTGACTTTCGTTATTATCATAACTATTAGGGATCATAGAACAAGATGCATTTCGATATGAAAATGCCCAAAAAGGATAAATTCATCGTTCCCGACTTTTTACTTATTCCAAACCAACCTTAAAACGAAATCACCGTTAAATATAAGTTAAGATGCTAACACTACTCATATTTGCAACTTGTGAACTTTTCACTCCTGACAATTATTATATATTAGGTGAATGTGCCATTTCGAATTTCAACCATGGATCAACGTTTTGCAAAATTATATGCTTCACGTTCCACCCAAGAATGATGAGTTTGAAGGCGAGATCATCCCATGTAGCGACTTTCGTCTCGGCACATCCCAACCTTACGGGTAAGTGATATAACAACCCAAGAATTTTCATCAACCTATTTTACTATGATCACAATTGTACGGGGAAATTTTTCGCTTTATTACATTACTTGTATTGTCAATATCTCAATATATAATGTAATTTGCATAACTAAAGTAGACGAGCTCACGCAACCTATCTATGGAAATCCTGTCTTCATATAT
>BQNB010065731.1:0-34831 GCA_026074375.1 Tanacetum coccineum
AATTTTACTGCATCATTTATGTTTATTTTATAAATTAAATTGTTTTTATGTTTATTTTTTAGAAAAAAATAAGATGAAAGAAATAATGTTAATTTTTTTTGCCTATTATATCAATAACCGTAAACCTAAACGCTAAACCCTAAACCCGATTATTTTCCATGAAATGATAATAAAAACAGTGATTTAACTAACTTTATTAAGTGTTTTTCATTGTTTTTCTATAATTAAATAGAACTTTAGGGTTCATTGTAATAATAACAAAAACCCCGCCCTATCTTTTCACAAATCCCGGTCATTTTTCATTTTAACAAAAAAAATCACTCTCTCTTAAAAACACCCACCTGATCTATTATGTTAACGATGGTTAAAACAAATTCCCCAAATCTTTCAACATCTAGTGTAACCCTTGTCCTTTTGTGTGATTTAAATGTTCTAATTTAGTCCTTCGACTATTTGACGTTTGACAGTTTTATTAGAATCTGTGCCGTGTTGACGGTGGTGAATGTATGAGAGATGAAGTGTTTTATGGTTTATGGTGTATAATGATCCTTTTTAGAGGATATTATTATGTTAATTGTATTCCTGGTGACAGACCCGTGAATTTTTGAAAAATGCCGAAAACGAGTCCCGACACGTCCGATAATGTCCAAAATGGGTTTTTGGGGAATAAAGGGTGAAAATATGTCAAGTAAATACTTGAAGTTATTGGAAAAGTATTTTTAAGATTAATAAAAATGCTAAGTAGCTTCAGGAAATATTTTACGAGCATTGTTTTTGAGTTTTAAGTAAACTCGACACGAAAACAATATCCCGAACCCCCTAGGATACCCATGGCCAGTTCTAGCCCAATGGGAGACAAGGAGACATTTTTTAGCATGATTGTCCAACCTATGTCTTTTGTATCCATTCACAACACACATAGTTCATTGTTTTCAAAATCAAAACACACACACATTTTCTTTCCTCTCCTTTTGGCCACGTCCGAAAACACACACACACACATACACATTTATTTTATGACTTTTGTTCAAGAATATGGTGGTTTAGAGTGTTTTCAGGTAGATTTGAGTGTTTGGGTAATCATTAAAACTACGTTTGGGTAGTCGGTTCGCTTTTGTTCTCGCGTTTTGAAACGCTCTTTGTAAGTTACATAAATCTTGATTTAACTTGTACTTTTATGTGTTAAATGGTGCATAGATGTTAGTTGTACGGTGCGTTTGTTAAAAATCAAACACGAAAATTTCACAAATGTATATTAAGGGTGCGTTTGGGTTTGAACAAAAAGGAAACAAGAATAAGTTTTTGTTAGTTTTGATACTCTGGTAGTGATGGTTGAAAAACATTTGCTTGCTATGTAGCTTATTTTGTATATAGCTTATTGGACTTTTTTTTAGCATTTCGTGGCTTATTTTGAGCTTATTGGCTCACGACTTTTTAAGGGTTTTCAAGGATAATGTTTTTGGTTATTTACCTTGTATGTTGTATATTCGTGGACTATTTTTATAGCTTATGGTGATAACCAAATACGATACATAGCTTATTAGCTTATTTTTAAGCTTAATATATATATTTTGGAGCTTACGGGATCACGACCCAATAAGCCCTTTGTGAGTCGTGGCTTATTTTGGGCTTATGTTTGGTCTGGGTTACTTTGTTACTTATGTGTGGGTTTTTTACCACTAATGGGCTTTATATTAGGCTCGAAATATATTGTATATATATGTAAAATCCTCAATGGATCCTTATTGGGCCTTAAAGCCCAATAAGCGTTAACTAGTCATTTTGTGAGTTTTAACGGACTTTTGGAAAGTGGAGTATACTTGTGAAATAATATTGAAAGTCGTTTTGGGAAATAGGTTTTGATAAGCGTAGCGAAATGTGATTTTTAGATTGTGTTGGAAAATGGTGAAATTTGTGAAAAGTGGTTTAATTTAAGGATTGAAAACATTGAAAATACATACGGGTCATGCCGAAATTTCATAAAAAGTCTATACTTATAAATTTTACTTAAAACATGATTTTTCATTTTAATAATAAAATATTATTATTTTAATAAGTCGACTAAAAGATGAAAAATATAATTTTTCTCGAAACTCTTCTAAAATATTTAACGTAAACAAACGTTTCATTTCGTATAGTATAAATAGTATAATTATTATAACTAAGTGTACCGAATGGATTTGTCGAAGTTTATTATAAGTATTTATTATCTTATATTAATTAACTATTTTACTTAAATAGTATAAGTATATTGTACTAAGATACGAGTTGGGATATGATATCGGTTGGAGTTAAGTCGTCAACCATCACACCACTAAAATGTTAACGATAACCATACAACATACGTCTAGCCTCAATGCATCATACCTAAGAACTGTTTTGGAAATGAATGATTAAAATGGGACATTAACTGGACTAGGTCGTGTGCGGACGTCGTTGCATTTGCTTGTGTAATTGAGATTTGGTTGCTAAAGAATTGCTTGAGGTGAGTTCTCGTAGCCCCACTTTTTAAATCTTTTCTGTTGGGGGAAAATGATACTCAAATGTGTTTTGAAATATTTTTCTGAACTATGTGAAATGTGGTTTTGTTTTTAGGACAATTTATGTGCTTATGACTGCTATGTGAATATATGTGATGTGATTTTACTTGCATGTACTGTGTTTGGCATGGCAAGGGTTGTGATTTTACTTGCATGTACTGTGTTTGGCATGGCAAGGGTTGTGATTTTACTTGCATGTACTGTGTTTGGCATGGCAAGGGTTGTGATTTTACTTGCATGTACTGTGTTTGGCATGGCAAGGGTTGTGGTCCTGCCCTAATATAGTGCTCCAGCTGGTAGGCCCTTTAGGTGCGTAAGTGACATATCGGAGTTGCGGCTCCAAGAGCATTGGTATATGCTGGTTTTGGTGACTAGCGGGGATGCTAGGTCATCGCACATGATTAGCGGGGATGCTAAGTCATGGGTTTGTTGCATATATTCATTGTCGCATAGCACTATTGTCCATTGTTTAAATGATTGGCACAGCAACTGGGTTTCGAATCAAACCTACGAGCTCACCAACACTATTGTTGACGTTTCCGAGTATCATTTTCTTGTGAAGTTAATGATCGTTAAGGTTGTGGTGCATGTAGCGGACTTTTAGAGAATTCCATAGGATCTTGTTTGAGAAGTCTTGCATTTGATGTTGTTTTGGATTTAGTTTTCTTGAGGATTGTGATCTAAGATTGTGTGGACCCATGTGTGGGCTTATGGTTATAATAATTGGCGATTGTGTGTTGTGTTCTTGATTTGGGACATCACTTAAGGTTGTATTGAGGTTGATGGTCATCATGACACATTTCATTTATGCATCTTAGTATTTCTCTATTTTGTATCTTGTGTTATGATTGATCATTATGTTTCATTCTTGTGTTTCCGCCACTGACGGGGCGTGACACTTTTGGCTTCATATTTCATAGCTAGCAACATTTGTTCTCTGGAATACTTTGCATCACGAACTCTTGGCTTCGGACAATCACGGGCATAGTAGCCTTTCTCGTTGCAGTTATAACACTGAACATTTGCCTTTCCCGGAGTAGACTCGGTTCGTGGAACACTCTGAACTATCTGATTGCTTTCATCATTCCCAGTTCTTGCATTAAATGCTTGATTCCAATTTTGTCTCCCTGCATTCCTGTTACCATTTCCACCATAACCTGCATTTTTTGTTTGTATGTCAACTCGACCATCCTGAATCACTGCTTGATTCCTTGTGTTTGATGAAGTACAAAGACGATTATTAGTAGGTGTAGAGAATGTCTTAGTGCTTGCTCGAGCTAATAACATCATGGCAGTTGTAAGCTTGTCTTCTTAAATCCCCTTGTAACTCTCCTTGATACTCATCTTCATAATCAACAACTAATAAAGGATGTGTGACATAGTATGGTTGTGGTGAATAAGAAGAATTTGCATGAGATTGTGATGAAGAAGCATTTGAATGAGCAAGAAGGACTAATGGATCATGATTCTTGGCAGCTTTCTTTGCTTTGGATACTAGAACATGTGGTTCGAATTGTACTAAATAATCATACAACGCATCATATGAAACTGTATCTCATGTTTGATTGTGATGAACCATGGTGACATATTTGCTCCATTCTGGTTGTAAACAGTTAAGAAACTTGGTGTTAATTGACACTAGAATAGGACGAACATTATTACGATCTATAATATTCACAAGCGTTGTTAATCTTTCATACACTTATTCTAACGATTCTCCTTCTTTTACTGCAAACTCGTCAAACTCATCCATGAGACGTGTATGTCTCACATGGCTAGTAACATCAGAACCAAACATCAGCCTTTTAATTCGTTCCAACATTTTCTTAGCATTTTTACATGCATCCACTTAATTGTATATATCATTTGGTATTGCTTGAAGAAGATAATTCATGACTTTCACATCAGCAATGTATTGCTTTTTGTTACCCTCAGTCATTTTGGACAATGGTTCAAGTATTTGTTTCTTAGTGTTCTCTGGATTAGGAATCATTGGCCTCACATAAGGTCTATTTTGAATTGAGTTCCACATCCGCTCCCCTTCAAGGTTATTATTCAAAAACCTTCTGAATCTACTTTCCCATGGAATATAATTCCCTCTCTCAAGCATTGGAGGTCTTTCATTAGCTCTTGAGTCTGCTAGAGTTTGTTGATTTGAAGTAGACATGTTGTATCAAATGATTACAATGCAAACTTGGATTGTTTTGGAGATAAAGTCTTGTAATCGTAAAGTTAACGAGCTTTTACAACCTTGTCATGTATTACTATGAAGTAAACTTAAAGAAACTAAACTTTGATTTGATACGAAAGTCTAAGTAACACTTAAGCCTTGTTACGAAAGCTTAATTATCCAAAATTAGAAGATACGAAACCTCTTAAACTGTGTTACGAAACCGAAAGTCTGAGATACGAAACCTGTGAAACAGTGTTACGAAACCAACCAACTGTGTTATGAAACCTTTGAAACTGTATTACGAAACCCAGTGACTGTGTTACGAAACCTCTGAAACAGTTTACGAAACCCCAAAATGTGTTACGAAACCTTTTCCAATGAGATACGAAACCTTCCAATTATGAAAACAATGTTACAAAACCTCGTTAACGAAACCAAGTCTTATGAAACCTCAAACTGTAATACGAAACCTTCGTTACGAAATCCTTAGATAATAAATTATGTTACGAAACTTCCCATACAAAACTTGTGATACGTAAGCTTGACGTACGAAACCAAAACCAAATATTTGATACGAAACCACTTGTTTACGAAACCACACAAATACGAAAGCTTCCACAGTCTATGAAACCAAATGGTTACCGAAAGCTCTTATTTACGAAACCTCCTTTCGTAAATCCCAAATTACCTCTACTTTTGTAAAATCTAAGAAATCCCTTACTTTTGTAAATTCTTAGCTACGAAACCTAGAAAAAATCTATCAATCTGATTTTAAGCATTTTAAAGTGATAATATCAATGTTATCTTTTCCAAATTGATAAATTTCTATGTTACGAAAGCTATTGTAAATGTTACAAAAGTTTAACTACGTTACGAACGCTAAGAAATCACTTACGTATAACAATTACGAAACCAAAACTATGATACGGCGCGTGATACAGCGTGAGTCACTTAGCTAAACGATTTAACAATAAGGCGCGTACATTGTGAATCTGTTTAGCATTGAAAGTCGGTTGATCATATCGAGTACATGGTGTAGAGAGCACTGAAAGTAAATTTGTGGTACTGTAAGAAAAATAAGACAGTATCGTGCTTCCAGAGAAAGAGAAAATCACATTCTACACATTGACACGGTTGAGGATTTACAGGTCTCCAGCACACAGACAACCTAATATGCTATGTAATGAGACTATTACAACAAGTCCTTCTACTGACTTGACACAAGTCTGTGCAATTACACATATTTAATAATTGGGCTGACACTAACAGACGACTGATTACCAGAGTAATTGTGACCTGGGAGTTTAGCACACTAATATTACTACTCAATGTGAGGCGTGGTTCACAGGAGTCAGAACATTACTGTCACTCTCGGGGCAGTGGACGACACATCAAGGGGAGTCAGAGATGTCAATTCATATGTTTTGCAGGTATAGATCAGCCTACACATCCTCTCTTATCAATTTCGGGCGAGAGACATAGTGAGGGAGGCTGAGGTGATGTACAGGAACTTCTCATCTATGGTCGAAGATTGACTGAAGTGTTAGTCGCTTTCGCGTATTCGGGGACAGAGATTTGAAGACAGAGCGGGTCTTCTCTCATGTTGTGCGTTGTAGGGGCAGAGTGTCTTGGATTCTCGTTTGTTATGGTGAGCAACCATATCTGGACAAGAGGGTCAGGATGGAGAGGCTACGTCTGTTAGATTTCATTCTTATGCAATAACGACAACCGGCACAACATATCTAGTGGAAGATAATTCATATGACGGGACTACTAAACTAGTTCAAGGCGACTCATAGGAGCTATGGGTATAACAACACTAGTTGTTGATTGTAGATCATAATATACAGTGTGAGCTGCGTTTCGGGACGGATTAATACTCAGGTGCAGATACCTGATTCACTGAGATATGACACAGAGAGATAAAGATAAAGACATCTATGGGAGAGATCTTACAGGGAGCGAGTGAAGCACAGATTGATAGTGTGAGCGCGAATGATGATGGGGTACTGTAGACGAAGTACAGGCATACACGCGGTCCAGCAGTACAAATTGAAATTACATTAACAGAATTTGGTCAAAGTGTATAGAATTGATGGTTTTTCACACAAATACAGAATTTCCAGAGTACAACATGCGGGTATTTAATTTGATCTTGTTTTTTTACAGTGAGTGGGCTATAGGACAATCGGAACACAGATGTGGTCACTTGAGCATTACACACACTTGGTGGAGTGAAGTACGACTTTTTACAGCAAACTTTTTAGGAATACATGAGGTTCTTTAGGAATAATTTTTTTGATAAATAGGAGTCACACGTAGTAGTTGCGTGAATGCGTGTTAGTGTCTTATCGAATCCTTTATTGAATTTTATTTCTTATAGTGGGTAAATAGTTGCGAATCGTTACAGACTGGATCAGATATATGTTTTTTTAGATGGTGATTAGTACAATGCACCGAGGTACGGTACAGGAGGTAGCGGCTACTATTTTGAGTTTATGAATAAATAACTCGTGGTCGAGTTTAGAGAATGATTACTGAATTGGAAGATGTTGGTTTATAAAGTGGATTATATGTTAGTTGTTTAAAGAGAGTTTGTCTCGATTTTCTATTCTACAGAATTCGACAATTTATACTCAGGGTGTTAGGATCAAATTATCATCTGGGTGTTGAATTTGTGTTATTAATCTAGTGGTCAGTCCGCGTACAATGGGGGGGGTGGGTATATAGGGAGTTTAGTTAAAGTAGTTGTTTTACAATTAAATGCTGTAGAGAGAGTGGGATTGACATGGACTAATACTAGTTGAGTGTACGTATTCACCATAGGGGTTAGTTTTTGTCACATTCTGTGTCAAGATTAATTGTGGATGAGGACGAGCGCGTGTGTTTTATGGTAGGTGGTAGGTTATTGATAAGTATGGGTGGTGTTTTTTGGGATGGGGGTGAGTAAAAAAAAAGGCACTACTCTGGTAGGTTTGGGTTTTGAGGGTGTTGAAGTACAAGGGCTGAACGACTACGGATTGAAGACAACTGGTGTGGTAGGAGAGTTTAAGGAGTTCTCTGGGCATAACATTGTTTTAGTGGTTGAGGGTGGTTAAATTTTTGATATATGGATGTGATGTTGTGGTTAGGGGTGATTTGTGGGGGTGTTTTGTATGTATGGGGAGTTTTATAGGATTTTGGATGTCACTTCAAATAGTGATGAGGTTTTGGGGTATTATTGGAGTGGAGTTGAAGGGGTGGTTTAAGTTTTTTTGGTGGTTTTTGTTTTTTTGTTAAAAAGTGATGTTCTTGTTTGTTTTTATAATAATGTTTTGTTTTATATGGGGGGAAAGTAATAAGGGTATTTAACGTATATCTCGTTTTTATGATTTACGTAACTTTTCTCGTTGCGATTAAAAACCGTTAAACACTGTTTGCTGTAAGAACACAATTAAAACGTTTTGCGCGTAACTTGCGCGTGTCGACATAGGGTTTATCAGTGCGGTGCATTAACTAAAAAACATAAATCTCAGTCTATTAAATGTCTTATAGAGAGTGAGAACTCTGGAACATGCGGGAACATGATGGTTTGAATGTATTTCGGTTCAGGAGTAATTTCGGACGTCACTTGTTGGTATATTTACTCTTCCTAGACTCAAGCATAACTTGGATACATTAGCTACTCACTCAACTACACACGACAGAGTCTTAATACTATTAGAATACAGCTTAAGAGATTAGGTATTTTTTGTAACATTTAACAATGAAATGTATTCTCTGTAAAAGGTGTTTATAATTATGTATACATGGTGTCTGAGTGCGGGGATTTTGAGGAATAACATTGGCGTGCCACTTGTATATGCTCTAGTATCGGGACAAATATCTGGCAATGTTACAAGGTAGAAGTGCTAAGGTATTACTCTTGCTCAATCTAAAGCATCCTATAGTTGTTATACTACGTTTTACTCCTACTTTGTATAACAATCTATTTTAATGAGCATAATAACATCAATATAGTCCAGAAATTATTCTTAACTTCGGCCAAATTCCTTTGTAGTTCTTATCATCTTGATACAATAATTGCGTCGCAAGAAAAACAGAAAAAAACCCATACTTCAAGCTGATATTAGCGGAAATAATAGTTAAATCGGAATAAAAATATAAAACTTAATAAAAATTATATCCAATGATCATGGTGTACACATTAAAACAAATGAACAATATTTTATCATCCATTTGTATATGATTTATAAGTATAACACAACATATATAAAAGTAATCCGATTGATCATTTCAATGAAAACTTCATTTTTCATGATTAAAACTTAAATAAAATGTGATTTAAGGTAAAATAGAATAAACAATGCATGAAAACTTATGAAGATGAAGGCATAAAAGTTTAAAGGTTGGACCTTATATGAAAGATGGTGATGATAATCAAGTCTAAACCCTTCTTTAAGAAGAAGACCACAAAATCCTAGACAAAGCTTACAAACAAGAGTTCAAGTGGACCTTATTATGTATGAAGATGATGATAATCAAGTGCTAAACCCTTGTTTAGCCTAAAAACCCAAGCTTGCACAAAGAAAACCCTAGCTTTCCTTAACAAAACCCTAGCTTTCTTTTACTTGAGAAATACTTGGAAATGGTGATTCAATGGTTGGAAATACCTTAGAATGTCTTAGGATAGATGTGTATAGAAGTGTATGGGTTGTAGAAAAATTGATATGGGTTTGGTTGGGACTTTGCTTTGAGCCGTGAGCTATGTAGAGCCAAAAGGAAGGATTTTGTTTGATTTCTAGTTAAGTGTTGGTGAAGTATGAGTCTCTTACTAGATACTTGCACTTATATGAGTTATAGGAGTCAAAAAGTTGCAATAGTTGGTCCAAGGGCAAGATGAGGGTTTTAAGGAGTCTTGTTTTTGTGTTCTTAGTCAAAGAAACAAAGTTAGACTAGGTTTTAAATGCAAGTGATGTATATTTGACCAAGTGGTATGTAAATTTAGTCATTTATCTCATTGTTGTTGTTGTTAGCCGTGGGTTAGGGGGGATAGGCTTCTAGAAACCTTTTTGATACATAACATATTACTTAGTAAAATATGTTCAAGTTACTAGTTGTAGTTTGTAAATATAATGCGTCAACTTGCATGCATTTGTGTATTGTTATATTTTCTAGTGTACAATAGTGTAAGTAAAATTTACTTATGTAAAGTTTAATAAAACTTTAGGTATTGGGTACACTCGTGGGTATTTGTTGAAGCGTAGATAAATTTTCATGCTTCCGGTTATTCTTAAACGTACATTTATCGCGAAACGTATTTAACTTACGTAACCAATAAAATAAATGAACAACGACCATAATTATTATCAAAATAATTAAATAACACATGATTGATGTAAACGTTTGATGATTTAATGCCCGTTTACATTAAACGCTAATTTTTGGCGTACGCGATTTAACCTAACGTTTACAATTTCAAACGAACACGTACAATACAAAAGGTACATTGTGGATTTCTTGACATCGTCAATGACTTGAAAACACAGGGTGTTATAGACTTCCCTCGTTAAACGAGCCTTGTCCAATGTATACCCAAGTTTATCGCGTTTCACACCACCAGATTTGTGATTAACCCAATCACATTTGAAAAGAGGAATTTGCCCGAAACGGTAATCTAGTACCCATATCTCTTGTAAAACACCATAATAGTATGCTTGTCTTGTGGTTGCTAAACTTTCTTTTCATATACAACCATGGAGGAAGGTTGTATATGACAGTTAAAACTGGCCATACACTGTGATGCCTGTTTCCCGTGTTGATGTCAACCCCATCAGCCGATATTCTTAGCCGTAGATTTCTTGTATCTTTAGCGATTTTAGGAAATTTCTCATCTATGGTACGCCATGCATGTGAATCTGCGGGGTGACGTAACACACCATTTATTATCCTCCGTGTTGCGTGCCATCTTAAATCTTCTGAAATACTTTCTATCTTAAATAGTCCCGTTGCAGCTAGTATGATTGGAAAGTAAGCGGTCCCACCACATACCTTTGCTGGAATGTTTTCGTACACTTTCTTTGTCTTATTATCCACCTTCCATCTTGATGTCCCACAAGTTCGACACGCAGTCAGATCCTTGTCATTCTTCCAGTAAAGAAGGCAGTTGTTGATACATACATGTATCTTTTTGTACCCTGATCCTATCAATCTCATAACCTTTTTGGCTTGATAAGTTTTTCCACCATTTCGTTACCAGCAGGTAGCATCTTTTTTATCAAGCCTAGTAATTCAGTGAAGAACTTATCAGAAGCTCCGTATTTACCCTTCAAGTTGAGTAGTTTAACTATTGCGGACAACTTTGTGAAGTCAGGACATCCTTCGTAAAGAGGCTTCTCTGCGTCTAATAATAGTTCTTAAAACTTGACAAGGTCATCCACATCAAAATTATCTTTTGTAGCATTAACCATTTTGTAACATTCCGTACTTAAGGTCATTACTTACCCCGAGCTTTAATTCTATTTTCATTTTTAAGCGAGTTATTAAATTTTATGTTTACCCGAAAATCTTTGCAAGTTTAACCAAAGGATCGGTCTCTCACATTGTGTGAAGAATCGCAAACTTAGTGAGCGGTCACGATTCACGCCAAAATGGATCATAGCCTTGAGACTTCTTAGAAGCTTCGTGACAAAATCCTGGTGATGTTACTCCCACTTCCATTCTGGTATCTTGGTTGTAACCAACAATCCCGATGGCCTTTGATGTTCGGCCTTGACCTTAGCACAGGTCAAACACTTGTTAACATAAGTGGCTATGTCAGCTTTCATGTTGGGCCACCAATATAACTTCTTCATGTCTTGGTACATTTTGTCGGAACCCGGATGAATAGAGTATTATGATTTATGGGAACTCGTGCATGACACAGTCCGCAAATCGCCATAAACAAGGTAACCAGCTTCTGCCATTGAAGGCACAGTTCCATGCCGCACGTGGTTTCCAACTTTGTTCTCTAATTGCTTCTGGAATTTCGCTTTTCAATCAACATTCCCACCAAACGTCTTCACTCTTAATTTCTCTGGGTTTTTGCGCTTCGGTCTGGAGCATATCAAGATCTGTTAGGGAAGGTCCAAACAAATAGTCATAACCAATGTCAACTCTTAAGCGGGGTTCTCGTTCCTTTCCTGCTTAAAAGCATCGCAACGACATTAGCTTCCTGGGGTGATAAACGAATATCGCCATCGTAATCACTTAGCAACTCTAACCATCGTCGTTTTGCCTCATGTTAACTCTTTTTGATCTAAACTGTGTTGCAAACTCTGTTATAACACCCTGTGTTTTCAAGTCCTTTGACGAACGTCAATAAAAGTTACATTTATTTTTTATTAATGTACGTTTTTTTGCTTAAAATTGTAAACTTTAAGTTAAATCGCGACGCCAAAAATTAGCGTTCAATGTTAAACGGGCATCATACAATTTAAATGTGTACATCCAAGCAAGGGTTATTTTAATTATATTGAGATAATTAAAAACTTGTTCATTTTATTTTTAAGCGGATACGTAAGGTGTATACTTTCTCGATAAATTTTGCGTTTAGGCACTCCCGAACCACGAAAACTTTTGCTACGCTTCAACAATAACCCCGTTTATACCAATACTCCAAGAATTTAGTAAATGATTATCATACAAAAGCTATCAAACCCGATTCATGAGAGACAAGAACAAGAAAAGCAAGTTTAAAACACATGAATACCATGTTTTCAGGATGTTTTTCTCTACTATTTTAGGACATACCCCATCCCTACCAATCCTTTGACAATGTAACATGACCTGGCCATCCCTAGGACACCCCTTATGTCCCCTTGACCAAGTATACACCTTTTATAACATACAAGCAACTAGCAACTAACTCATACATCACAAAACACTTGGTAAAAGTTCACAAAATCTCTCTTTTGCTCTCTACCATCTCACGGCACAAAACAACCACCCAACTAAATCCATACAAAATTTTCTACAACCCTTACACTTCTATATACACATATCCCTAATAGAGTACTAAGGCATTTGCAAGCATTGGTTAACCATTTCCAAGTTAAAATCAAGAAAAAGGAAGCTAGGGTTTTGTGAAGGAAAGCTAGTGTTTATAAAGTGCAAGCTTTGGTTTTGTGATTAAACAAGGGTTTATCACTTAATTATCATCATCATCATTCATCATAAGGTCCACTTTAAACCTTTATGCCTTCATTTTATAAGTTTTTATGCTTATTGTTATTCTATTTAGCTTATATCACCATTTAGGTTTTAATCATGAAAATGAGATATATACTTGAAATGGAATCATATTCACACATTTTATATATGTTGTGATATTACATACAACATTAAAATGGATGAAAAATGTTGTATCATATTGTTTTGGCGTAAACATGATATACTAAATTAGGGTGTTTCATAACTTCATAATATGTTTCGAACTTAAAGAAATTACAATTAGACATGTTAATATTGAATATGGATTTTTAATCATGTTAATATACACTAAAATAAGTTCATATGGAAAGAAATACAATTTAAACACACTAGGTCATTGTAAAAGATGAATTATTTAGAAAACTAGTAAATTAATTTTACTTAAGTAATGTTATGGTTTTAAAATAGATTAAAATGGATTTTTGACATAAGTAACTGGACACATAAGGACTAAATGGACTAATGATTACATCATATATGTATGAATTAATAAAGTAAATGATATTATTTAGACTTGTGGTAAAATACAAAAGATAAATAAAGTATAAAGAATAGATCATAAATGTACTTTAACTAACAAGGCCTAAACATTCTGTCCAAATCCGAATTTTTTAGAATCTTTATTTTATATTTTTATAAGATAAAAACATTACACCTAACGATTCCGAAATAAGTACGAAACTTGTTAAACGTATTAATAACGAAAAAGTTTACGTTACAAACGAGTTTATACGTAAATAAACGATGTCGTAAGTTTTTTTAAAAAAAAAGAAAAAATATATTTTATAAAAACACATATTTTATTAAAAATAACAAACAGCAAGGGTAAGTATTTTAACAAATAATTACAAATATTTAGGATTCCCAAAATTGAAAAGAATCTAATTTTCAATAATAACGAACGAGTTATGATCGTCGAGTTAACGACAATTAATACTATTTATAAAACTATTTTATATAAAAGTTACTAAACATGACATAAAGTTATATTTTTTGTAAAACTCATAAAAATATAGAACTACAAATACGAAGAAAGTCCTCGAAAGAATCATTAAAAACGGAGCTAAAACAATAAAATACGGCAATAACGGGTTTTACGACGACGAATACGTTTTTTATAAAGCTCACGTATGATGTGAACCAGTAAAAGATACTGTTCACCAGTGGCAGCAGGTTCCGAGATTTGAAATGTCAAATTATGATACTCCCCCCCCCCCGACTTAATACGAAAAGGTGGACATAAGAAACACAGAATCGGCTAAAACGCGAAAGTTACGCCAGTTTAACTAAACGGTAATTATAAACTTTTAACTTATAAACACAGATTTTTCTCAAAACCATTGTTAGGTGATTGAAGCTATATAATAATATAATGGTTGGTTATCAAAGTACTAAATTACTAGGGAGTTTCATATGAGGCCTCTACAATGGCGTGTCGACTAGTTGTTGGATTTACGATTTAAAGTTTCCTAACATCCTCGAACGTCATGTCCCATGCCCTCTTTAAATAATGATAGCCCGAACGTAGTACAATGTAACAACTCTTGAATTAAATTCAATTTTGTTAGACAAGTACTCAGTAACTACACCTAACTTAATTTTAATTATGTTGCAGTTGATCAACTTCACAGGAGGCACGTTATTTGAGATACACTTAGCATTACTCACTCAAGGTAGTATCATCGCCCCACGTTTTACATGCTTTGTTTACAAAGTTTTTTGGGGGAAAAACATGCAATGTTTTACAACCATGACACAAGTGGTTAAGTTTCATATTATAGAACATGTTTGTCCTAAGAAAGCGATAACCCAATCTGAGCCATAATCATGAACTGTTAATTACGAGCGCAATGAAATGAATATAACTATAGGTTTGACAACCCCGTTCGGGTGATTAGCTATCACTAGCGAAACGAACGTATACCATGTCGAATATAGGATGTTGCGGGTTAGAACATCACCACGGGCAAACGGCCATTAATTTGGCATCCATACATGTCAAGCATCAGTTCATGAGCTTAAAGAGCAAAGTAATACATTTATATGATTTCTGCATCTGTGCATTATCATACACTTGGAGATCATGTGGTCCTACATTATATGATATATCAAACCATGGAATTCACCAACATTATTGTTGACTTTTTAAAGCAATGTTTTTCAGGTGGATCAATAAGCACGAGGTGCTATGGATACAATGGATGGTTTTGATTTGGATGTCAAGCATAAAGATTTTGTGTCGACATTTCATTTGTTATCTGTCATGGCTGAAAATCTTTGTATTTTTTGAGATCAAGTGAACATTAAGCTTCGGGCTTATGTTAACAATTACTTTGTTAATATCCAATGTATCATTTTCAAATTACTATTTTGTCGGATCTATATATAGTCTAGTGTTAATGATCTGAGAATAACACGCCCGGACCCATATTCCGCAGCGAGCCCAATTGTGGGGTTTTACAAGATGGTAACAAGATCCAAGGTTATAGAGAACCATGTCAAATGCTTTTTGCTGGACTATAACCATTTTCAACATTGAATTCATACAAAGGTTTTTACCACGGACAAACATATGTCATACATTCATGCATACACTACTTGTTGCATTAGTGGGAACAAGATGCATTCATAATTGATAAACGTGTTTTATAGTTATAGTACGTATATTACTAATTGAGGGCCATATTGCATATATACAAAGATGAGTGTGGCATTCTTCGGCGCAACTCTACAATTATTTATATATAAGCTATTTTATATAATTCGGTGAGTGGAATATTTCTTTAGTCAAGGTAGTACGATTAAATCGTAGGTCCGTAAGCGCTACTAAACATTAAGCTATCGAATAAGATTCCTTAACTCATTCCATTTATGCCATAAGTGCAATACTCCCGTATTTACCAACCAGCCTTATAAAATATATATATATAATTAAGTATTTGCTCCGTTGCAAGCAGTTAAGTTCACATTATCGACAGTTTATCTCCACATCTGTTCATAATAGTTCCGACCATAAAGAGAATTACAGTGAGCTTCGATGTGAGCTAGAGGAACGTGAAGGATAACTCTCTATCTACTGATGCCTCACCTACAGCCCTATCACCAGGTCACATTGCTGACTCCAATCCGGAAAAGGATAAAGAGGACCCTGAGGAGGATCCTGCTGACCATCCTGCCAACGGATGAGACAATTATGATAATAAGTCATCTGATGATGACAACAATGATGATGTTGAGAAGGATGAGGAGGACGAGGAGGAGTAGAGTAACCTAGCTCTGGCCGACCTTATACTGTACCGACAAATGATCTTGACCCCTCACAGATAATACAGAGGCATTTGAGACTGATAAGTCTGCTTCTACATCACCCACCTCTCCACACCATATCATCTTTTGAGACCAAATCCTGTGCAGTACGGATATCTATTTAATACCATACTCCACGATTACCATCTGCTGAGGCATGCATTACTGAGTTTGCTGCTACACTACCTTCATCATCACCACCACCAGAGAATGTTGAAGATAACATAAAGTCAGATCTAGAATCTTGAGAAGGCACCCTTGCCAATAGACAAATAGATTTGATCAAGTAGTATGCTTATTTTGTAATCCACAAACTTTGAGTAATACTCAGTTGTAAAGATAGTTAATTAAAAAGCTTTTACTCTTTCAACCTCATGTAAAACGATGTAAAAGTATTAACTTAATGTTGGTTATGATCATGCTACTGTACATGGGGATTTATTTATGCCATTGTTTGCGGTTATCTTGTATCTATGCATAACATTGTCTCACCTTAAGCCTACATGTTGGGGGGGGGGGGTGAGATCACGATGTCATGAATTTTCCCTTGAATGAAACTTCATATACATTTTGTTCCCTGTGACTTTCAGGAAACAATGACAACTGTTGATCAAGGGATGAGTGTTGAGGAAATTGAGCGGGTATAGCCGAGCGAGTGGTTAATGCTATCGAGTGCTAAAGCCATTTAGGAGACGAAAACCAACAGGCCCGTTAGTCAAATAAGCCATACCGAACAACAAGAATACAAGTTAGCACAAGAAATGCTAACAACAAGAGAAAGTGGGAAGGTAGCACAATGGGCAATGTACTGTAAAGTTCGAGAATTGCAAAAGGATTGACCACATTACCCAGGGATTGAAGGAATCCTGCTGCTGCTAGTGAAAAGCGAACTCACGCCTGTTATGAGTTGAAGTCTGAGACTCAACAAGAGTGCTTGTCCAATAGTTGAAGTTCCATAAACGTATGGATAAAAAGATCAAACTCTTACTGGAACGCCAGACTGAGAACAAAAGGAAGTTTTGAAAACACTCCTGAAATAGTCAGAATCAACAACAACACAAATCAAGAGGCGAAAACACCGGCAGGGTCATACACTGCAGGATCAGGTGGATAAGAAACCATATGGGGATCTAGGCCCTGTTCTCAAAGGCAATTACCATCCCCATGACGGTCCCGTGACTCCAAAGTGCTAAAAATGCCACAAATATGGTCACACATCGCCCGTGACTGTAGGGGTACGGGAAATGCCAATGCTGTTAACAACCAAAGGGTCATTGTGGCAAGTCAGAAGGCTATTTGCTATGAATGTGGGAATCAAGGGCACTACAAGAGGGATTGCCCAGAGCAAAAGAACCAAAGCCATAAAAACCAAATTGGAGGTGCTGGAGCACATGGAGTGGTGCATACCTTTTAAGAGGAGGAGAAACCGATCAAGACCATAACAACAAAGAAGGATGAGATCGAAAGACATAAAAGATAAAGTTGACTCGCCTTACCTAGCAAACCCTAAATTGGAACTATCTTAAACTTTATTTCCTTAAGAATTCTTGTTGTATTTCCCTAAGATTTTAGTTGTACGAATGATTTCAAATTATCGTATTATGAGAATTTCGTCAATATTAACTTAAGTTCCTTATTTACTCTTACAAACTACTCTCACGAATATCATGAAATTATAACGCTATTTTGACGAAAATGAGCAATGCTCGTTATTCCTCAAATATACTGGCCTTAACAACTATGTATAAATTCCCAGGGAGGTACCATGCCGGGCGCTGAGATATCACACTAAAAACCTCCAGTTAAGAAATAATATTTCTACTTCTACATGTTTTGTGTGTAGTATTATAAAACGCATTTACTTTTGGAAAATGAATTAGTAACCCTATCAACAAGCAAACCTCACTCCGTCTTACTAATAAAGATTGGCATCATCTAATCACCAAATCCTAAGCCGAAAGCAAGACACATTACTGTCGCCTCTAAGACAATTTCCGCTATGCGAATTGCTCGCCCATTATGAGAGAAACTCTTAAACACCCATTCCAACATAAACTTAATGCCTAGTTTTCGATGCAATAATCTGTATGGATTGGTTGGTCCGAATTACCAAGCGTCATTTGAGTGTGCTGAGAAATTTTCGCATTCCCTGGAGAAATAAAACCTTAATCATACACCGTTGACGGAGTACTCAGGAGTTTGACACGATTAAACACATATCGTGCACTAAAAGCACAGAATCATGGAAACAGGATTTGCCTTCTTTTTGGCAGATATCACTACAAAAGAGGTTGAAGACAAGTCGGAGGAGAAGCGACTTGAGGACGTACCAATAGTTCAAGAATTTCCTGAAGTATTTCCTGAGGACTTGCCGGGTCTTCCTCCAACTCGACAAGTAGAGTTTCAAATTGATTTGGTACCTGGTGCTGCACCTGTAGCACGGGCACCTTATCGATTGGCGCCTTCAGAGATGAAAGAGTTATCTGAGCAACTGAAAGAGCTGTCCGATAAAGGCTTTATAAGACCCAGTTCCTCACCCTGGGGAGCTCTGGTCTTGTTTGTCAAGAAGAAAGACGGATAATTCCGGATGTGCATTGATTACCGGGAATTGAATAAACTAACAGTGAAGAACCGTTATCTGCTCCCAAGGATTGATGATTTATTTGATCAGCTTCAAGGGTCGAGTGTCTACTCGAAAATTGACCTAAGGTCAGGTTATCACCAATTGAGGATTCGAGAAGGAGACATTCCAAAGACTGCCTTCAGAACTCATTATGGCCATTATGAATTTCAAGTTATGCCGTTTGGATTGACAAACGCACCTGCCGTATTCATGGACCTTATGAATCGGGTATGCAAACCATGTCTGGATAAATTCGTGATTGTCTTTATTGACGATATTCTGATATATTCGAAGAATAAGAAAGAACATAAAGAACACCTTAAGCAAATCTTAGAATTGCTTAAGAAGGAAGAGTTGTATGCCAAGTTTTCCAAATGTGAATTTTGGATTCCCAAAGTACAGTTCCTCGGTCACGTGATCGATAGTGAAGGAATTCATGTGGATCCAGCCAAGATTGAATCCATTAAAGATTGGACATCTCCTAAGTCACCAACGGAGATTCGTCAATTTTTAGGTCTTGCTGGGTATTACCGAAGATTCATTGAAGGGTTTTCAAAGATCGCCAAACCAATGACTAAGCTTACTCAAAAGAAGGTCAAGTTTGAGTGGGGCGATAAACAAGAAGCAGCTTTTCAACTGTTGAAGCAAAAGTTGTGCAGTGCACCAATCCTTGCATTACCTGAAGGAAGCGAAGATTTCATCACATACTGCGACGCTTCAAAGAAGGGTTTGGGCGCTGTGTTGATGCAAAGAGAAAAGGTGATTTCTTATGCATCACGCCAGTTGAAAATTCATGAGAAGAACTATACAACGCATGATTTGGAACTTGGAGCAGTAGTGTTCGCTCTCAAGATTTGGAGGCACTATCTGTACGGAACCAAGTGTACAGTGTTCACGGATCATAAGAGCTTACAACACATTCTTGATCAGAAGGAACTAAACATGAGACAACGCCGATGGTTAGAGTTGCTTAGTGATTACGATTGCGATATTCGTTATCACCCGGGGAAAGCAAATGTCGTTGCTGATGCTTTGAGCAGGAAAGAACGAGAACCACCGTTAAGAGTTCGAGCCTTAGTCATGACTATTAGCTTGGATCTTCCCAAACAGATCTTAAATGCTCAGACTGAAGCGCGAAAACCAGAGAACATTAAGAGTGAAGACGTTGGGGGAATGTTGATTGAAAATGCTAAATTTCCAGAAGCGATTAGAGAACAAAAGTTGGAACCACGTGCGGATGGAACCCTGTGCCTCAATGGCAGGAGCTGGTTACCTTGTTATGGCGATTTGCGGACTGTGATCATGCACGAGTCCCACAAATCAAAATACTCTATTCATCCGGGTTCCGACAAAATGTACCAAGACATGAAGAAGCTATATTGGTGGCCCAACATGAAAGCCGACATAGCCACTTATGTTAGCAAGTGTTTGACCTGTGCTAAGGTCAAGGCCGAACATCAAAGGCCATCAGGATTGTTGGTACAACCTAAGATACCCGAATGGAAGTGGGACAACATCACTATGGATTTTGTCACAAAGCTTCCTAAGACGTCTCAAGGCTATGACACAATTTGGGTGATCGTTGACCGACTCACTAAGTCTGCGATCTTCACACCAATGAGGGAGACCGATCCTTTGGATAAACTTGCAAGATTGTACCTAAAGGAGGTGGTCACGAGACATGGAATACCTGTCTCAATCATTTGTGATCGTGACCCGAGATTCGCATCAAATTTCTGGAGGTCACTTCAGAATGCTTTGGGCATAAAATTTGGATATGATTACTGCGTCTAACCTCCTGGAGAATGACGGGCAATGCGAAGGACCTTTCAAAACTCTGAGGTTATGCTGCGTGCTTGTGCAATCGACTTTGGAAAGGGTTGGGTTAACCATTTGCCATTAGTCGAGTTCTCATATAACAATAGCTATCTCTCCCAGCATCAAGGCCGACTCCAATTCGAAAGCGCTTTGTGGTCGAATGTGTCGTTCCACCCTGTTTGTTGACTGAAAGTGGGAGAATGCTCAAATACTCGGTCCTGAAATAATACTAGAGACCACTGAGATAAATCATTCCAATCAAGCAAAGGATGCAAGCCGCTCGCGATCGACAGAAGGCTACGCTGACTTTGAAGCGTATACCATGGATTTCCAAGTCGGGGATAAGTTATGCTTAAAAGTTCTCGCATTTGGACAGGGGGTTGTACGTTTTGGCAAACGGGGGAAGTTGAACCCTAGGTACGTTGGACCTTTTAAGGTGATAGAAAGGGTTGGAGAAGTTGCTTACAAGCTTGAACTTCCAGAAGAATTGAGCAGAGTTCATAATACGTTTCATGTATCTAATCTGAAAAAGTGTCATGCCGACGAACCATTAGCCGTTCCGTTGGATGGACTTAATTTGGACGACAAACTTCATTTTGTTGAGGAACCGGTAGAAATAGTGGGCCGTGAAGTTAAACGGTTGAAGCGAAGTCGGATCCCATTAGTCAAAGTTCGATGGAACTCCAAGAGAGGTCCCGAGTTCACGTGGGAACGTGAAGACCAATTCAAGAAGAAATATCCACACCTCTTCACCAAGACCACACCGTCGTCAAGTGTTGCATTGTGAGCCTTGAGGACAAGGCTCGTTTAACGGGGGAAAGTACTATAAACACCTGTGTTTTCAAGTTCATTGACAGACATCAATAAATCCGCAATGTACCTTTTGTATTTGTACATGTTTGCTTGAAATTGTAAACGTTAGGTTAAATCGCGTACGCCAAATATTATTGTTTAATGTAAACGGGCATTAAATCATCAAACGTTTACATCAATTTTCTGTGTTATATAATTATTTTGATAATAATTATGGTCGTTGTTCATTTATTTTATTGGTTACGTAAGTTAAATACGTTTCGCGATAAATGTACGTTTAAGAATAACCGGAAGCATGAAAAATTTTTCTAGCTTCAATAATACCCACGAGTGTACCCATTGCCTAATGTTTTATTAACTTACATAATGTAAATGATACTTAAAAACCTTGTTCACTAGAAATGAAAAAATACAAGTTATACAAGTTGGTATCATTTAAATAAAGTTACAAGTTGAAACTTGTTTACATTTTAACTAGATATTATGTTAGTAAAAATAGCTTCTAGAAACCCTTTCCCACCCCCCCCCCCTAACTCATGGACAACATCAACAAATGAGTTAAATGAGTCAAATTTTCTAAACTCTGGTCTTTGGACTAATCCTAAACTCATTATAACTAGCTAGTATTGTCTCTTTGTACTCAAGCACAAAAGCATGAACCCCCCTTGTGACCCTCACCTTGTCTTTGAATACCATTGCAATCTTTTTTGACCATCTACACCTTATATACATGCATTACTAGCAAGGATATCTTTACATGCTTATAACACTTAGTGAGTAAATTCTCAAAATACTCCTCCCTTGGGCTCTTTATACGCTCACGGCTCAAAGCCAAACTACCAACCCAAATCCATATCAATTTTTCTACAAAACACATACACACTTATACACACCTATTCTATGGATTTTCTAAGGGGATACCAAGCCATTGGATAACCTTTTTCAAAGTATTAATCAAGTAAAAGAAAGTTAGGGTTCTTATTAAGTGAAAGCTAGGGTTTCAATTTGTGCAAGCTTGGGTTTTGTGGGCTTAAACAAGGGTTTTGCACTTGTTTTCTTCATCATCATAAACTCATAAGGTCTACTTGAACTCTTTATGTTCTTATAATTTTCATTTTTTTATGCATATGGTTATTCTATTTAGCTTAAATCACCATTTAGGTTTTATTCATGAAAATGAAGTTTATACTTGATATGCATCATGTCTGCACACTATATACATGTTGGTGTATATTACTTACATCTGTTAAAAAGGATGATAAAATATTGTACCAAGTTATTTTGGTGTAAAAATGATTATGGGTAAATTAGGGTTTATAATAATTCTTAATATGTTTCAAGTGAAAGAAATATAAATGACATGTTAAGGCTAATTATGGACTTATATTGATGTTATATGATCATTAAAATGAGGTTATATCAAAATGAGAAAACTTGTACACTTATGATTTATATGAAAAATGGCTATACATGAACTTATGGTATATAATGGATCTATTATAAAAGTTATGCATTATCTTGTTTTATGAAGGCTTATATACTTTGGGACAAAATGACGTGATGGGATATGGACATTTATATACATTTGATATATGATATATATACATGGTGTAAAGACTTGTAGTAAAATGTATAAGTGGTAAAAATATAAAATCAAGGCATAAAATGAAACTTAAGAATGTCACTGCAAACATTTGTCCCAAATTAATTAAAAAATATAACTTATTTTTCTGTTTGTATAATATAATACATTTACACGATGATTCCGAAAGGTAAGAAACTTGTCAAAATAGATTACATAACGAAAAAGTACGAGTAAAAACAACTTTACTACGGTAATAAACGGAAGTTCGTAAATGAATTTTTATAAAAACATTTTTATAAAAATTATACAAACAGCAAGTTTGATATTTTTAACAAATAACACATATTTTTAGGATTCCAAAATGATAAGAATCGTAATTTTTCAATTAATAACGAACGAGTTATGAATTTCGCGAGTTTACGATAATTAATACGTTTATAAAACTATTTTTATAAAAGTTACTATTCATGACAGAAAGTTATATTTTTGTAAACCTCCCAAAATTATAAAACTTTCAAATACGAGAACGTCCTCGAAAGAATCATTAAAAACGGAGCTATAACGAATAAAATACGACATTTATGGGTTTTACGACAACGAAAACGAATTATATAAAACTCATGTCTGTTATGAACAGTAAAAGTTACTGTTCATCAGGGGACAAAATTTATGAAAATGTCAAATATTGATAACTCGTCTTAATACGAAAGGATGGACATAAGAAACGAGAGAATCGGGTTTAAAACGCGAAAGTTACGCCAGTTTTACTAAAAGGTAATTATAAACGTTTTAACTTATTAAACACAATTTTACCAAAACCATTAGTCGGTGATTGAGCTATATAGAATATTATGTGGTTATCAAAGTACTATATTACTAGGGAGTTTCATAATGAGGCCTCTTCGGATGGCGTTTCGACGAGTTGTTGGATTTACGATTTAAAGTGTCCTAACTCCTCGTACGTCATGTCATGACCCTCCTTTAATTATTGTACGCCCGAAAATTTGTACGATGTAGCAATAATAGGTTTATATTCAAGGTTATTAATTAAAGTAATCGGTTCTTATACGACCTATGATAATTTAGGTTGCATTAGATCTTTTACGTGACGCTTTATCTGCGATATTTGGATATCAGAACTCAAGGTGAGTTCATAGCCCCCAACGTTTTACATGCTTTTGTTTTACAAAGTTTTTGGGTGAATAAAGACAAAAAAATACAATGACTTTACAATTGGACACAAGTGGTTAAGTTTCATGTTATGAATTTAGTGTTGCTAAGTTGCGATAACCCATATCTGAGCCCATTTTCATGGAACTGTCAATTGCGGGAATTGTGAGCGCGAATGTTATTAATGATCTATTGGGTTTGACAACCCCTGTTCGGGTGATTAGCTGATTCACTGGACTAACGAAGTATCACCATGTCGAATATAGGTGTTGCGGGTTAGAACATCACCACGGGCATTGTAGGCCATTAATTTGGTATTCATACACGTCAAGCTTCAGTGTCATGAGGTTAGGCACGTAATTAATTTTATGATGTTGTATCTGTCTCATTATTACACCCGCCCGCACCCCGGGAAATCTTGTGGTCCTAATAAGATATGATTGATCAGAAAACTATGAATTTCACACCCACATTTTTGTTGACGTTTTAAAGCAATGTTTTTCAGGAGATCAATAGCCGAGGTGCGATGGATACATTGGGTTAATTTTGATTTGGATGTCTTGCATTAAAGATTTTGTCGCATTTCATTTTGTTAACTGTTATGGGCTGAAAATCTTTGTATTTTGATCAAGTGAACAAATTAAGCTTCGGGCTTATGTAACAATTACTTTGTTAAATCCAATGTATCGTTTTCAAATGACTTTTTGGTCGTTCTATATATTTCTTAGTTATTGATATTAGAAGTTAACACGCCCCGGACATTATTCCGCTGCGACCCATTTGGGGGTGTTACTGCGTGTCCATTTTTCTGAGTTGGATGATCAACCATAGTTCCTAAACAATATTTATGCGCTAGAAAATCAAAACCAAAAAGGATGTTGTGTTGCTTGGATGCTCGGCCGAACCATAAAGGAAAAGAGGTGGGGGGGGGGGGAACAATTTAAACTTGGTTCTACCTTGGTTTATATCTTCATTTGATTGATGTTTGAGTGTGTTTACAAGATCAAATTGGAAAAATAATAGGGTGTGTGTGTGTTGTGAATCCGGCCAAACCTCAAAGGACAAGAGATAAAGAGAGGACTTTTTAAAAAACTTGAGTTTTACTTGTGTGTGTAAGAGTGTTATGCATTTACCTAAATTGAGAAGCTAACATGTAATGATGAGCATTGGAAAACAACCATATTGAGTGTGGGAGAGGACCTAGGCGCCGGCCTAAGGCCTTGAGCATGCAACTTGTACATATTTTTTTTTCTTTTTATTTCTTGTTAAATACTTGTGCACCAATTTAATTTAAAAGTTAACTTGACGAGGTTTAAATAAAATGCGAGCCATAAACACGAGCTTCGGCCAAAGACAAGGAACAACGACGACGAGGTTAAAAAAATTAAAATTTACGGTCACAAACAATAATAACAATGATGTGTCGTAAAACTTTTCCGGTGCTCCAAAGATTAACGAACGCGTGGTAAAATGGGGACTACGTAACGTCAATAATATATATTTTAAATTTCCGTTCAATAAAATACGAAGATAATTATTTACAACAAATAAAATTTTAAATGTCGACGTTCGCTTACGAAAACTCGTAAAATAATTATAATGACGTCGAACTCGCGATCGTCATAGCGTCGTGAACACTAGGTTGTTACATTCCACCCACCTTAAAGGAGCGTCGTCCTCGGTGCTCGTCCTTTCCTACTCGCCTTATCATTCGTTCGTGGCATGATGGCTTCTCGTTATCGCGCAGACTCTTACGTCCTTTCAAAACAAATATGCGATACAATATTCGCTCTGACTATTCTGTATGGAGAGTCAACAAAACAAGCGGTAAATTATATCCACGAAATCAAAACAAAACCATGGTAACTCTTATCAAAAGAGGTAAAACAAGTCGCGAAAATATATTCGACAAAACCAAATCACGTCGTTCTAACTTTTATAGTCGCGTTCTTCATAAAGGACAATATACGTCACGGAATATATCCGATTAAAATAATTATTACGTCTCTTTTCGAGAATTTTCTAATTGGTTGTTGTTCGATCAATAACTTTGTTGGGGATCTTATAACAAACATAAAAGCAAGAGGCATCTCACTTATCAACCAAGGTAGAAACTTCCGTCGCTAATCAAAATCAAAGTATATGTCGCACTCAAATACGGAATCATACCAATATTCAATACGAGATTATACTTGTTACCAATATCCAAAAAATAGTCGCTAACTTAAAACTAAGATTGTTCGTATAATCAATTATTTATTTATATATACTTATATCCTTATCCAAATCAAAATACTCATTATTATTCAAAACAAAAATACACATGTCGCCCTTCCGGTCTCATTCAAAAATGCCTCCACGGTTGCGAAAAATAATCCGAATCCACATTAGATCTCCTAATCAATCTTGACGACTTTTGTTAATTTCCACATAATCACATAAGTACCTATTGTACGCTCGCCATCTTTTACGTGATGACTCGATGAATTGGCCTCATACAAAGGCATTCATCACGCCCGCTTTCAACCAAGCATTGGCGATTATTATCACATATCGGATTCGCTTTCCTTTGGAGCTTTTGGCATAATTATTCTTTCTAACACTTAGGTTTTATACCCCTTCGGTCACATTTTCCTCATCGTACAGAGGGCTTGCTACAATGGTCAAGCCACCTCGACGATAATTCCCAACATAAAACAAGGTAATTCTAATAGTCTACACTCACTCTCATGTGTACTTAAGCCACAATCGTCTACAAGACTTTCGGCAATGCCAACCCACCTTATTACGTCTAAATTCTCATTGGGGATTACACCCATTGATTACTTTCTAACACCGCATACTGGCCACGTTTAAAGTGACATGAACGCTCACTTAAATTTAAAGCAACATAGCACATATAACCACATATCCATATAATTTGGCGGCGACAATCCGATACAAAACACAAATGTTCCAATGACAAGTCAAAATCAATTAAGAAAACAATGGCAATCATGGGAATATTGCTCATTCAACGGAAAATCTAAAATTTTCAACGTTTCCCTACATGGCGACTAAATCGTTCGGTTTGGTCCCTTCTCATCGCATAGCATCATTGATGAATCAAATCATCAAGTCAAAATACTCACACTTCTAATTTTAATACCGGATCGACTTAGGGCGCTTGACTATTTTGGTTGTTACTCCCAGTAATGGAAAGGAGGTTACCTATTTAAGCTAGAATCTTAATCAAATTCGCCACTCATTACGCCCTCGAGTCATCACGTCCCGGAGTAAGGGCCACTACACTTAAAACGTAGGTCAGGTATCATATCGGTCTTATTCAAATCCTTGACGTCATACGGTTATACTTAAGGACTATACTACCAATTTTAAACTCTTATTTCGGGCTATGAAGTCTTCTTCTCGGCCATCAAAAAAACAACTTGATATATTTAAAGCATTACATCCAATGTAGGAGAGGTCTTCTCCATTTCTCACTTTCAACCTCGGGACTAAGCATCTCAGCTTCCACCCTCCTTAGGAATCTTTAAATCACCAAGAAGATTCCTTCTCAGTGTCGGTATCAGGTTCACACCCTTGATAGCTCAAATCTATCATTGCTTACTAGCACACCGACTATACTTAGTCTTGACACGTCTTCATAACAATCACCGCTCCTAGATACTACGAACTAAACATCACTCCCTTCTAGACACACTCGTTCTAAACAATACCGTAGGTATTTCCGATTCGGAACGACTCGGTCATAATGACTCGCATGAGACTCTCTCCATGCAGTCGACAAGGATAAGGTTACTTGCATAAGAATCCGTAATAGGGTAAAAATATTTTCTCTTTCCGGAAGCTTGACCCAAACCTTTATCTCAATTACCAAGTGTTTTAAGGGTGACGATTTATCCGACATAGCGTGGTTCTTCCTAAATTATGCATAGTTGATCAGGTTATGCATAATTGAGGACCAAACGACATCATGTCCTTCCTCGTCAAAACGTTTCTTTTCCATACGCTACATGCGTAAATTAATTCCAAGAAAATTTTTGAATAGTAAAAATCAAATCATTTCAAAAGAACGAAAAGAAGATAGCACCACCTTCCATTTTTTTAAAGAAAATTTTATTTGACACCATAGGGTCAGTTTATGAAATTTGAAAACCCAGTTTTCCATTGTTTGCACAATCAGTTTATACAACATAGTCAATATGATTCGCGCAACGACATTTGTTCAACACACAAATTAGTTATTGCAATTCACAATTTTAAAATCATCAATTCATAAAACATCATTAAATACAGATTGGTCAACGGTCACAGCAAGTTTCAAAAATAATACCCACTCATGAATTATGCAAGCAAGTAACATACATGTGCGGAGGATCCACCAACAGGAATCATTCGACACTCGGGGTCAAATCAATCTCACACAAGCCGAGTGCCTCGGGGGTAACCATGACCTCCAGGCTTCACTTATAGTACAACCTATACAACGATACCTCCTCATAACTCATAACCGAAAGCAATTACAACAATCGTAATGACAATGTCGAAAATAACATACATACATACCAAATTTTCCCCAAAAAGGGATACATCATTGGCTTTCAAAGCCAGTATATCCAACCATAACGGTTCTAAGTTTCCAATACATAAACTACATATACATGAACTCTCCTAGAGTTCTAAATTAAAAGTAATAGCTAAAGAGTACACAATCACCACGCCGGTGATAATATAAAACTCTGAGGCAACAATAACCTTAATCCAATAAACCTAAATCTTGAAGTCCTCCTACTTACTAGTACGTGGACAACAAAAGTATGAGGTTTTCGTCTACGGAAAGCATTTCGAGTATAATTTCCAAAAACATAAGGCCCACTACCCAGAAAGTTTTGAATCCAAGGTGGTATTACCATTTTACCTTTATTTACCAAAGCTATCATTTTCCAAAATTTTATCGCTCCACTAAACTAAGTGTATCTCCTAAACCGTGCATCCGCAAAAGCCAAAACGACCGCTCAAATTTAAGTTTGTTCAATATCCAGAACTTACAAATTTACATATTTAGGTGTTGCTATATAAGTTTTTGAACTTATTACTCATTCAAATTCTGGTCTAAATTTTCTGACTAGTTTTGTCATTTTAGCGATATCTCATTCGTCGGGCGTCGATATGACTCCATCCGAATTCCTATATGTACCTAAGATGTCTTTCTACATCCTAGTCCAATTTCCCAGGTCTTCATAGACCAAAAATATTTTGAAACATACCCAACAAGCTGCTATCCCAAAGCAATCCCCAAAGAAATTTTGACAAATTTTTGTAGCTTACGAAAATGAGCGAAATTTGAAATTTATTGATGCTTTTGATGTGAAACCAATTGGAGGTGATATCCCTAAGAGTCTTATACATGTACCTAAATTTTCTTTTGAAAATTTATTACAAAAATATGAAACCCATTAGAGGCATCATCCCGCAAATTGTCATCACTGACAAACTCCGCCCGCCCCCGTGCCCAGCCAGTCTCCACCATATCTATCATCGAAGAATCAATCTGCCCCTCTACTATATCAATCATGGGAGCGATCACCTACTCCTCCTCTGCCTCAACTACCAGCTCACCGACCTCCTCAACAGCAGGCACATCCATCTGCTCGGTAATCTCGTCAACTGCAGGAACGACCATCTACTCGTCCACCATAGCCTCGAGCTCTCCAAGTAAGTAATCATCCGCTGCCAGCCACCCATTGTTGTTGTTCGGGTTACCAGCATACTCAGGTAACGGTGATAGGTGCAAAGAAATCGTATGCAGGATGTGGCTCATCCATAGGGAAATTAAACACGCGATGGGTGACAACGGTTCGCCCATGATACTACAAAAGAAAAGAAATACTTATATTAGTAGGACATCATAGACATATCTTTATCATATGCAAAGAATTTATAACTCATCATCATACCTAGATTATTTTATAACATTGCATCAAATGCATAGAGAAGATTTTTAGGTGTCTCGCGAGATGCGAATATCAAATTACGTGTATATAACCATACATCACGAAATAGATGTCGTATATATACATACTTATATAATTATTACTTATATCAAGCATATCCCACTTGTTACATGTTAGGAATTTTGTATAACAGACTTAATTCTGTTAGTGTATTGTAGTTAGTTATGCTAGTTACATAGTTAGTACTGGAAGAAGGATTATCATAGTTAGTACTGGTAGTGTTAAATAGTTAATACTGCTTATGTAATAGTTAAGTCTGCTTACGCAGAAATAGTTTTAAATTTAAAGATTATATATGAGATATCATAGGAAAGGATATGCATTATCTTTATACGCGTTTTGTAAAGCCCATTAGGGTTTCCTTAAGCTATAAAAGGAACCCTAGGCATAGTTAGTAGATATAGTTCTACACAGAACATAGCGATTCGAATAAGTAACATAGTTTTGTAATCTGTTAACCGAGGCAGATTCCCAAGTATTAATATAAAAGTTTCTTTGTGGTATTCATTATTGTATCTTCTTAGCAGTAAGGATTAGATTCCGCATAATCAAATAGTGTTCACTCAGTGATTTAATATTATTGCTTTAGAATTATCTAAAGGAGCAAACTATTTGCAAGATGAAGGTTTAGATCTATTCAGTAAATCGATCCAACAAGTGGTATCAGAGCTTGTGTGGAAACTCTGATTAAGAAGAACTCAACTGTAAGATGGTAGAACAAGACTTTCTCACCCACAATCACTGCAAATAAAGATCCCCACATCAGGAAGTGATATATGATAAGAAACGGAGAATGCACCAATATATCTGTCATATAGACCATAATCTATGGGATGTTATTGTCAATGGAGATTTAGAAGAAGAGCCTGCACCAACAACTGGAGAAACTTCTGCTCCTCCTGCTCCTAAGACTGCCAAACAACTAGCTGCAAGAAGGAATCAGGAAAGAGTTAAAAGCATCTTGCTTTTAGCAATACCTGATGAATACCGCCTCAAGTTTTATAATGTTGTTGATGCTAAATCACTCTGGGAGGCAATCAAATCGAGATTTGGTGGTAATGTAAAATCTAAGAAAATGCAGAAAAATATTCTAAATTATCAATTTGAAAATTTTTCTATTGCTTAAATGAAAGCTTGGACAAAGCTAATGATAATTCCAGAACTGATAAGTCAATTGGAGTTCATGGTGCTCCAATTTCAAGGAAGTACATTACCAAAGTGTCCTGAGAAGTCCTTCCTTCTCATTGAATCAGATTGCCCCTCATCATGAGAAATATGACTGACATTGATGAGAATGATATTAGATGACATTTACAACAAACTTAGAGTTATGAAGATAATTGAAAAAGGTCCCTTTAGGTTCCACCTCTACTTCTCAGAAATTTGGCTTATTTACTCTCCTCTGGAAAAATACTAGCAGTAACAATGAATTAGTACTGCCAGTGGAGATTTAGGGGTTAGTACTACTGGTGAATTAAATCAAGTTCCATCTACCATGTGCACATGATATAGCTTTACTCCTCTTGCACAACCAACAACCAGTCCTCAACTTGAGAAAGAGGATTTTCACAGATGGATTGGAGATGACTGGCGGAACTGGATCTTTCGATGGCAGTGTCTATGTTGACGTCAAGTAAAGAATTTCATTCAAAGGACAGGAAGGAATCAGACTTCAAATAAAAAATGACCTGATTCTCTTGACAAGTCCAAAGATAGATTGCTACAACTGTCACAGAAAAGTGCATTTTGCTAGAGAATGTAGATCTAAAAGGAGTCAAGGAAGAAGATCTTATGTTGACAATGGTAGGAGCAATGCACCAACAAATGAATCTTCATCACAGGCACTGGTGGCTCAAGATGGTCTAGGAGGCTATGACTGGAGCAATGATTTTGAAGTAGAACCAGTCAACTATGCTTTGATGGCCATCTCCTCTTCAAGCTCATCAAGTTCTTCTGACAGTGAGGTACAAAAATGTTCTAAATGTCTTGAATCATTTAAATGTCTTCAAAAGAACTATGATACTGAAAGAGAAAAGCATAACAAAGCAAAACTAGAAATCAGGGGTTATGAAATAGCATTAGAGTCACTAGAATCCAGGATTATTGGACATGAAAAAAATGAGTTAGCTTGGGGTGAGAAATATGAATTTCAGAATTATGAGCTTAAATGTAGAGAAATAAAAATTAACAACTTAAATCTGGAATTAGAGAAGGCTGTTAAAGAAAGAGATGAATTAAAAGATAAGATTGCTAAATGGGAAGAATCGACCAAGAATCTTGAGGAAATACTTAAAAGTCAAATGAGTGCTAGAGATAAAATTGGTTTAGGTTATAACACATAATTGAATGAATTAAGTAGCAATCATGAAACTGATAGTGAGAACAGCTTGAGTATTTTTAATGGTAGATCAAGTGATGATGAGCATATACCTGAAAATGATAGATTTTTAAAGAATAGGTATAAAGCTGTTCCCCCTCCCATTACAAGGAACTTCTTAACCCCAAGAGCTGATATATCTTTTGTTGGGTTAGATGAATATGCCATAAGGAATAAAATCATTGAGTTACAAACAACTAAGCTTAATAATAAAACAAGTGAGACTGCAGGTAAAACAAATGATGCAAATACTAAAAAGCCTAAGTCAATCAGTGAGTCAGTTGTGTCTAATCCTAAGATTAACAGAGATAGTGTTATCATTGAGGATTGGACCTCAGATGATGTGGAGGAAGTGTCTGGAGTGCAAAAAGTTAGACCTGAGAATCAAACAGTTAAGACTAGAGATGATAAAAGTGGTCAAAATTCTCATAAACAAAGAGTTGGTTTTAGGAAAGTAAAAGTCTGTTTTGTCTGTAGAAGTACTGAGTATCTGATAAAAGACTGTAATTTTCATGACAAAAAGAGTCAATAGTCTAATCTAAAAAATGTGGTTAATACTGGTAAATGGGAGAGCAAACTAGTATGGGATAATACCAAAAGAGTTAATCATTCAGACTTTTCAAAATACTCACATTTAAGTGAGACTTTTGTCCCAGCAGGTGTATCAAGTAGAACAGGTTTGCATAGGCTAAGTATTAATACTGCTAGATCTGTTTGTACTGCTAGGCCAAGTATTAATACTGCTAGGCCTGTTAGTACTGTCAGGCCAAGTATTAGTACCGCTAGACCTATTTATACTGCTAGGTCAAGTATTAGAACTGTTAGGCCTGTTTATGCTTCTAGATCCATTTACCCAAGAATGGACAATGTAAGACCAAAGGCTCATGTTCACCTATCAAGAGGTCTTACTATACAAAACCAGTCTTTAGACCCAAAGACTTAAAACAAGATGTTAAAACTTTTAGGGTTAAAAACATGACTACTGCTGGGAAAAGAGCAGTAGTTAATACTGGTAAGGGTAAGCTGGATACTGACCTTAAAAAGTCAAGATGGGTTTGGAGGCCTAAGAGAAATTACCTGGATCATGTGTCCAAAGACAGTGGATCATTCAAGCTCAAGAAGGTTGAGTATGTTGACCCAAAAGGGATTTCCATGTCTGTAATGGTTTGGATCCCTAAGAGATACTAATTCTCTTACTTATTGTGCAGGGCAATCTAGAGATCTTGTTACAAGATCATGCAGTGGTGGATAGTGGTTGCTCTAGCCATATGACTGGCAACAAAGCTTATCTTTCAGAAAATGAAGATTTCAATAGAGGCTTTGTGGCTTTTGGAAGTGATCCCAAAGGAGGTAAAACAACGGGTAAAGGTAAAATCAAAACTGCTAATTTAGACTTTGATGATGTTTATTTTGTAGATGAACTTAAGTTTAACCTTTTCTCTGTCTCACAAATGTGTGACAAGAAAAATAGTATCCTTTTTACTGAGTTTGAATACCTTATCTTGTCTCCTAGCTTTAAGCTTCTTGATGAAGGTCAAGTTGTACTTAGAGCTCCTAGAAAAGATAATGTATACAGCTTAGATTTAAAGAACATTATTCCTTCTGGAGGTATAACTTGTTTATATGCAAATGCAACAGCAGATGAGTCTAAATTATGGCACAGGAGATTAGGTCATGTAAATTTCAAAAATATAAATAAACTTGTTAAAGGTCACCTAGTTAGAGGTTTACCTTCAAAAGTTTTTGTGAATGACCACATGTGTGTTGCCTGCAAGAAGGGTAAGCAACACAAGGCCTCCTGTAAGGCCAAGTTAGATAGAATCATCAGAAAGCCCCTAGAATTACTTCATATGAACTTATTTGGACCTGTCTCTGTAGAAAGCATCAACAAGAAAAGGTACTGCCTGGTTGTAACTGATGATTTTAGCAGATTTAGTTGGGTATTTTTCTTAGCTACTAAGGATGAAACATCTAAAATCCTTTATAATCTTATCATAGGCTTAGAAAAACAATTGAATCATAATGTTAAAATCATTAGATGTGATAATGGGACAGAGTTTAAGAATCATGCTATGAATGAATTATGAGCTAAGAAAGTAATCAAAAGGGAGTTTAGTGTAGCTAGAACTCCACAGCAGAATGGTGTTGCAGAAAGGAAAAACAGGACCCTAATTAAGGCA
>BQNB010065732.1:0-32431 GCA_026074375.1 Tanacetum coccineum
AGCTTTAATAGTTTTTACATTCACTTTAGATATTAATCTTTCATGGAATTAGGGTTTAGAGGTATATGATAACGGCATACTGAGATATTGACAATGCAAGTAATGTAATAAAGCGAAAAATTTCCCCGTATAATTGTGATAATAGTAAAATAGGTTTTGCATTTGATGAAAATTCTTAGGTTGTTATACTTTACATTTATGATTTTATGTGTATATAATGTTTATATAGTAAATCACTATCTAGGAAACATAGTAACATGTAAAATGGATTTTTACTTTTGATCATGGATTGATATACTTTTTCTTATGCTATATTGATGTTAAAAACATGTTGGAATAAAAGTATATACATTATACAAGTATGATTTAATTTATAAAAGTATATATAAATTAAGGGTTAAAAAGATTACTTATTAAGTGTATGGATAAATAAATGTAAGCACTTGATGTTCTTGGATAAATGACGGACTAAAGGACTTAAAATACATGAGACTTATAGTATAAAGTGTGGTAGAGGACTTGTAACAAACTAACGAAGCTAAAAACTTATAAAAACAAGTTTTAAACACATTTTAACTAAAATATTAAAACTTACTGTTTTAATCACGAAAATTAAAAAATTCCCAAAAACATACTTCAAATTAAAAAAAACCTTAGTTTTCTCTCATGGTGGTCGAAAAACCTTCCTAATATTTTCCAATCGCTTAATCCTTTAATCTCTTGATTCGAATACCTTATAATACTCAGTTATCGCGGATTAATCCTTGTGATTATGGTGCTTTAATCGTTTCTTATTTGGTTGATGTTTTAAGTTGTTCTTAGGGTTTCGATTCTTTAGTGCTTTGCTGTCGATTACTATTCCAAGGATTTGCTTTGAGTTTTCATTATATTATCTATTGTTTATCATTCACGATGGAGGTTGGTTAGGGATTTGTGTGGTGTGGCTTAAAACCCTAGTTCTAGGGTTTTCCTTTTATGTAAATTATTGCTTATTATTTGTTGTTCATGGGTTATTTGAGAGATTGAAAAGGAGGATTCGGTTATGGATACGACATCTTTGGTTGATAATTTCGATCAGTTCATTACTCAGTTGAATTATGATGGTCATGCGACTACTAGTTCGTTTGCAGCTATGTTACGTAACAAGACTACCAAGAAAATTATGAAAGTGACCGAGTTACGTAATGATGAACGTGTTGAAGGTGCGGCTGTTGCTATTCCACTAGAGGCTGTTAAGGAAATAAGCTCTTGTTTTGATAATACTTTATACGGATATTTTATGAGCAAACGTCTTGCATTCCCTCTAGTTGAAAATTATGTGAAGAACACCTGGCATAAGTTTAGCTTGGAGCGTGATATACACAAAAATGGTTTCTTTTTCTTTCAGTTCACAACACGTTTTGGCATGGAGAGGGTGCTTGAAAATGGGCCATGGTTAATTCATTCGGTTCCTTTGATTCTAAATATTTGGACACCTAATGCTAAAGTGGCAAAAGAAGAAGTCAGTATTGTACCTGTATGGGTTAAGTTACACCATGTGCCTATTGTTGCATATTCAAAAATTGGGTTGAGTCTTATCACTACCCAGTTGGGCAGACCTATCATGTTAGACTCTTATACGTGTAGTATGTATCTTAATCTGTGGGGGTAAAAGCACCTATGCTAGGGCTCTTATTAAAGTGTCTGCTACTAGTGAATTACTTAACTCGGTTGTTGTTGCTATTCCGTTTCTGGATGATATAGGGCATTCTTTAGAAATAGTTGATGTTGAATATGAGTGGACACCCTCAAGGTGTAGTACATGTTACATTTTTGATCATGTTGATGATCTATGTACGAAAAAGCCTAAGGAGGTTATTACTAAGCAAGGAGACACGGATGGTTTTGTTAAGGTTAAGAAGAAAAAAGCTAGGGCTCCCTCTAAACCTTAGCAGATTGGGGGGATTCGGATGACTAAACCACCACCTAATTTTTACTATCTTCGTGTAGAGAAAGGGTAACGTTGAATGCCAATGTCACCAATGATGATAGTACGAAGCCTCCAACTCCAAAAAAGCTGACACCTAAAGAGGTGGTACTGAGTAATTCATTTACTGCCTTGATAGAGGATGATGCTTCGGTGTGGAGTGATGAAACTGCATGGCTTCATGCTAAGAAAACTCTTAATGTCATTAATGAAAGTGATAGTGAAGAAGTAGATCAGACTATTAAACTTGAGAAGCCTTATAGGAATGATGAGGCTATTACAGAGGGGGGAAAGCACTCCCATTAGTGAGGTTCCTCATGTTTAATATCACCTCTTGGAATATTCGAGGTTTGAACCTTTCCTCGAAGCAAAGTTAGGTTCGCCATGTTATACATGAGAATAATTTAGCTCTTATCGCCATTCTTGAGTCTCATGTAGCAAGTTCTCGGTTGGATTTTTTGTGTTCTCGTGTGTTCCGTCATTGGTCTTGGACTTCGAATGGTTTGTGGTGCTCTAAGGGGACTTGAATTATTTTAGGGTGGGATTCTAATATGACGGATGTTAGTGTGATTTCTTAAACTAATCAAGTGATGCATGTCTGTGTGTGGATTAAGTTGGATAAAAAGGAGTTGTTTTGCTCTTTCGTTTATGCTCATAATCAGGTGGTTCGGAAGTTGAAATGCTTGAAGAAACCATTACGAAATTGTTGTACAAGCATGGAAATCTTCATAACAATGTTAAACAGCTTCGGATTGAACTGGATCAGGTCCAAAGGGATTTGGATTTGGACCCATTTAATAGTACTCTGCATGAAAAGGAGGCGATTTATGTCCACGCTTTTAATGATGCAGTCCTTATGGAAGAGCTTTTTATGAAGTAAAAGGAAAAGGTTGAATGGTTAAAAGTGGGTGACTCCAATATAGCCTACTTCCACAAAGCGGTGAAAAGTCGTATTAGTAGGATTAGGATTGATGTTGTCATGGATTCTAATGGTACTTTGTTTGCTAATGATCATTTGGCTGATGCTTTTGTGAATCATTACGAAAATTTCCTTGGACAATCAGGCTCGACAGGTGTTCTCAATACGGAAGGTCTCTTTCTTAATACATTAGATGATGTGGTTTCTCTTAATATGGTACGTCCTATCTCATCTTAAGAGGTGAAAGAGGCTATGTTCTCGATGGGTAACGATAAGTCGCCCGGTCCTGATGGATTTACGGCTGCGTTTTTTAAAGAAACATGGGATATCGTTACTAGTGATGTGGTCAAAGCTGTTCAAGAGTTCTTTGTTAACGGTAATCTTCTTAAATATTTACGATTCACATCTATTATTAGCCTAATTCCAAGGTTATCTCTCCATCGGATTATATGACTACGCCCGATATCTTGTTGTATGTGCTTTTCAAATGTATCAGCAAGATTATTTCGAATCGTATTAAAGGGAGTTTAAATGCTCTAATTAGTCCAAACCAATCAGCATTTGTTCCGGGAAGAAGGATATCGGACAATATTTTACTTATCATGAGATTTATGATAATATCCACTTAGATCGTGGGATATACTAGATGTGGTTCAATTGGATATTCAAAAAGCTTATGACACCGTTGATTGGGGTTTTTTAAAAGTGATCCTTGGTGCTTTTGGTTTCCATCCATGCATCATTACTTGGATTATGGAATGTGTTATGGTGTTCCTACTGGTTGCTCATTGTTACTACTGGTCGCTCGTGGTTACTCCTGGTTGTATGTCGGTTACTGCTGGTAGTTCACGATTTGTGCTGGCTCTTCAAACGGTTTCTATTGGTTGTGTTACATTCCTACTGGTCGTTTGTGCTGGTTGAAGAAAGTGCAGATCAGTGACAGTTTTGCAACCACTCAGCAACAGTCAGTGACAGCTTTAGTGACAGATTTGAGACAGAAATATGGTCACTAATGACAGTTTTGGTTTGTACGGGTAGCTTTGTCCGATATAGCTAGTTTGTACCGCTAGCGTTGGCCGATATCGGATGACACACACATTTTGGGTTTTGGACGCGTTTGGATCTTGAACGATGATGATGTTTATGGCTCGTTTTGGAGATTATTTGAAGAAGACATTTGATTATTACTTATTTGATGTTGTAGTTGATTTTCACAGGTTTTGTGTTCTTATCATATCTTAAAGGAGTGGTCACCTTTAAGATAACTTGTTCGTGATTATAAGGCGGTGACGAAGACTTGATGAATCTAGCAAAGGTGTACGATCTACCTTATGATGCTTACTACGTACATTTGCTATCACTTTAAGGAGTTACGTTATTGTGCTCAGTGTCTCATTTAATAGAGGAATGAGGATTTTGTCAAGAGACATAGGTCTACTTATACATAGCAGGTATGAGACTCGACGTCATGTGGATAAACAGGATATAAGACACAAGTTTGGGAAATTCAACTTCTTCAACAAATTCGTATTATTCGTTTTTCTTCATCATTGATAATTTGCTGCTTGGAGCCTACTAAGTCCATGATTCAAGAGATGGTAAACATGTTAAGGGGAAGCTTATTGTTTATTTACCATCTACATGCACTCCTATTTGATTATGACAAAAAGGGGAAGAGTGCATGGATTCAGGGGAAGTTCTTCATCTATATTAGCTTCAGGGGAAGCTTGTGCTTATTGGTTTTGTCATTATCAACTAGGGGAAGATTGTTGGGAATTATACTTTGAGTTGATTATGACAAAACATATTAAAGATGGAGGACCTACAAGACAAAGCTGGAATAACATTAATGCTGATTGAAGATTAGTCAAACAGTATTTAATGCTCAGCTAAAAGATAAAGATCAACATTAATGCTGATTGAAGATTAGTCAAATAGTATTTAATGCTGATTTATAGTTTCCTAATTTTATTTGATCTTATCTTGTCTTGTAAACCCTAACCCCTCTAGTATATAAAGAGGGGTAGGCGTCTAGTATTGATTATCCATCATAGTTAGATCTCTCCAATGAGAGTCTAATAGTTAGCTTATTAGTTTATGTAATAGTTCATAGTCGACTGATTAAAGTCGAATAGTTTATAGTTTATTAGTTTATGAATAAAAACCTTGTTCATAACATTGTTGTTCTTATTTGTTATTCCGCTGCATGATCAATGTTATGATATCCTAGATGGGCAAAACGATCTATGAAGCCTACAATCAGGTTTCTACATATATGGATATTGTTGATTTTCTTATTCCTTCTACTCACAAGCAATCGTGTAAGAGTGTCATTGCTAAACTTGTTCTATCGGCAAGTGCGTATTATCTATGGTAGGAGCGGAATGCTAGGTTGTTTGCCAAGCAAAAAAGGACAGTTGTACAAGTTGTTGATGTGATTAAGTCGTCTGTCCGTCTCAAGCTTCTGTCGTGTTCTTTCAAGAAGTCTAATGATAGCATGCAACTTATGCATCTGTGGAAGTTTCCTGAGGCCAATATTATTCAGTTTGGTCTATTATTTATAATGTGTGTTTCGGGTATGTATTTGTATGGGCTTGGTCTTTGCACTATTCGGTGGTTTTTCCCGATTGGGGTTATTGTCGATGTTTAGTTTTTAGGTAGCCAAGAGGCATGTCTCTTGTGGCTAGTAGTTCAAGCGTTTTAGCTTGAGGTTAATGTGGTTCTCAGCCACATTCTAGTGTACTTAAAATGCTTTTTTGGTGTAATATATTTTACCGTGGTTAAGCCCCTTTACCCAAAAAATACAAAAATAAAGTATTTTTTTATATAAAATACTACAAGTTACAACGATCGTAGGCATATAGAGAACTCGAAAATCCGAGCTATAACGAAGAAGATACGCCATTTGCAAGTTTACGATAATAAATACTTTTATAAACATAATTTTATAAAAACAAATTACTTTTGATTGCAGAAACTATTTGTAAAATATCTTAGTTAGATAGAACTTTTAATTACGAAGACGTGCTCGAAAGAATCACTAAAATCGGAGTTAAAACGAATAAGATATGACTTTTACGAGGTTACGCCGATTAATTTTATAAAAATAGTTTTATAAAATATACATGAACAGTAAAAGTACTGTTCATTAGAGGACTCAAAAGTTATAAATTTAGTATTTTGATAAGTCTTCTTAATACAAAAGCATGGACATAAAGAACGTACAAAACGGACTTAAAACGAGAAAGATACGCACTATTTTATACTTGTGCACTATTTCCTGACGTGAATAGTGTTGGTTCGTTTTTAATAAAAAAAATTGTGAAACATTTTAGAATCACTTAAATAATATTTATACATGTTTTAAACTTTATAAATATTATTTTACAAAGGCGATTGAACAATTTATACAATTATACGAGTACAAATACATGGTTATTATTTATCAAATGCGATTTAAATATTATTTCACAAATACAATTAGATGGTGATGTAGCTATATAGAATTATATACGGTATTAGTTATTCAAAGTACTTAGTACTCATACGACCTATAATTAATTATGTTGCATTCGGACGTTTACGTGACGCATTTTCATTTTGTGATTTACATTGTTGATTCATTCACTCAACGTGAGTTTATAGCCCCTCTTTCACTTGTTTTACATTTGCTTTACAAATCTCGTGGGAGAATACATGCTCGTTACAACTTGTTTACATATATCTTTTACAATCTCTTTTATACACTTGATTGCATACTTGAGCTCGTGACTCATTTATATACTCGGATACATGAACGTTTACAAACTCCTTTACATGATTGATTACAAACTCATTTTCATATCTCACGATGAGATACAATATTTGTTTTTACTTATGGACGCAACAACTTTACTTTTACTCGAATGATTACGGATTAGCTTAGGTTGCATGAACTATTAATTACTTGGAGGGAAAGCGCGAATGTTATAAAATAAATCTATTTGGGATTGACAATCCCCATTCGGGTGATTAGCTATCACTGGAGATGAACGTTATATCATGTCGAAGCACAACTGGATTGGTATCTACAGGTCCAATAACCACATACGAACAATTACTGTGCCTTGAATAAAGTCGCATACATATAAGTCTACGCAGCAGTTTCATGAACTTAGAGTAATAGTAATCACTCATTTGGCAATACATACTTGAAACATTTTGTGATATTTTTAATTATCATGCATACTTTGAAAAATTATGGTCCAACTTTCATACGTACATTTTGTGAATATTATAAGGGTTGAAATGGTCATACACACTTTGTTAATCTTTGGTTCAACATTTATACTTAAACAAACCTATGAACTCACAAACTTTATGTTGACACTTTTAAGCATGTTTTTCTCAGGTGAACAAGCTACTTGACAATACTTGATGTGCATTGGAGTCTAATCAATACAAGATTACTTTTCAAACAACACATTTAGAGGTTGTTCTCTCATGTCTTGAGCAATGGTGTTATGGAGTAACACTCCCGGACATATTTCCGTTGCGACCTATTTTGGGGGTGTTACATCTAACCAGTATGTTAATCATACACAAACCCTATAACTAGACTTCTGTCTTAGTAGTGATGATTAGTTTTTACATACCCAAACCTCGTAAGAAACACTTCAACCATAGGTCAGGTTGCCTCCTGAGAAGCACTTTATTTTTTCACCGAGTCTTTAAGTTAGACTAATCCTCCAACATATATTAAAACTTTGAAAAAACCCTAAGCGACTCCCTAATGGCGATTCTCCAAACAATCCCTAACAAATCGTTTTCTTGCTCAAATTTGATCTAAATCCTTATACAAATCGTGTTTATTGCTTGTTTATCCTTGATTAACTTGTGGTAACATTGTTTTTATTTGGACCTTGATTTGGTTTGTCTCTAATTCGTTTATGTTAGGTGTTTTCCAATCGCTTTTTAGGGTTTGATCTTGAACCATGCTTTCCTTCCATGATGTTCTTTATATGGAAATCGGTTAGCCTCTCTCATATATTTATTCAAGCCTTAGTTTATTCTAATTTCGTTTTGGAGATAGCCGTAGATCTCTAGTTGATGTTTCAGTCAATCTTAAGTTTCTTTGTTTTTAGGGTTTTTAGGTTTTTTAGGGTTTCGTTTTTCTGCTAGTTCTGTGCGTGCTGTATGGAACGAAGGGATTTGGGTATTGGTGATAGTGAAGAGTTGCTACGTCAAGTTGATCAACGAATGAACAAGAAGACTGGAAAAGGAGATGCCTATGCTATTAGGGAGAACCAAGTTAAAGCTAGTGTTACATGTGATGGTAGTCCAAAGGTGAGTAACTCTTCTCCTTTGGTTTCTCCTTCTACTACTATTAACGTGCCCCGAGAACAGTATAGTATTGATGTTGCTGCCACTTTTAGAGTTCCATTAACAAATATTGGTGACTTACACAAGTTAATAAATGTTATTGAAGCTGGTAAACATGATGAGTTATTATCCGAGATGACTAATAATGATCGTATGGAAACCTTGGATGCATTAGGTACTATATGTAACTCAATTTAGGCTGATAAAAATAATGCTGATGTGATCCCTTGTAAGGTTTTGCATGTAGATAATTCAATTAATCTTAATGTTGATGAATCCACAATACCTAGTGACCCTATCGTTCAATCTGTGGACATCAATACCAAGTTAACATCCTATGATAGAGTTGAGGGTGCATGTGCAAAGGATCAACCAAAAGTTAATTCTAACTTTTGTACCTTGGTGGTTGATCCCGTATTTGATGGTGTTAACATCTCTATTCCTCGTAAAGTTTTCGAAAAGGTTAGTACTTGCTTTGAACACACTCTATATGGATACTTTATTGGAAAGAGAATGGAGTTCTCGGTTGCTGAATACTACGCTAGGAATAACTGGGTAAAACATGGGCTGAAAAGGATTATGATGAATTCCAAAGGCTTCAGTTTCTTTAAATTTGATTCTCGGGCTGGTTTAGAGGCTATTCTGGAGGGTGATCCTTGGTTGATTCGTAAATCTCCGATCATTCTTAAGAAATGGTCGATGGATACTAGATTGCTCAAAGAAGAATTGACTCGCATTCTGATATGGGTTAAATTGCATGATGTGCCTATTCAAGTTTTTGAAGAGGATGGTATTAGTCTAGTTGCTATGTTTATTGGCAAACTTGTTATGCTTGATTCATACACAAGCTCCATGTGTAATGAATCATGGGGTAGGAGTAGTTTTGCTCGGTGCTTAATTGAGGTAAATTTAGAGGCCGATCTCGTAGATGTTGTTACTATTGGTATTCCTTCTCTTTCTGGGGATGGTTTCACCAAAGAAACCATCCGTCTTAAGTATGAATAGAGGCTGCCTAGATGTGATATGTGTAAGATTTTTGGTCATGTTCATGATCATTGCCCTAAAAAGGTGGTGAGTCCTCCTATTGTTTCTACTTCTAACGTTGTTACTCCTACTGTTGAGAAGACTAATGATGGTTTCTAAACGGCGGGTAAAAAGAAGAAAAGGAAAGGTAAGTCCAAGTCTACTAATGGTGGTCAGTTTGTTGGTCCATCGGTTAAACAAAATGTTAGATATGAGCCTAAGGCGACTACAAGTGCACCAAAGAAGGGAGTTACTAATGTGGGTAATACATCTCAATCGTCATCTATGTTGAAGACGACTGGTAATTCTTCTAATAAAGATAATCTCTCCATGTCTAATTCTTTTTCTGTCTTAAATGATGAAGAAGAAGACGATGAAGAAGATGTTGACAATTTGTATGATGAATCGACTAACTTAATTCAAGACACAAAAGCTGATGAAGGTTCATCTTTTACGGTTGCTGCTGGTTAGCTTGTTTAGTTGAGTCATGTGTTCTAGTTTCAATTAGTTGTCTCTAGAGTTGTAAGAGTTTTGGCATGTCATAAGCTCTAGTTTTAGGTGTTTATCAAGCTGTTTAGCTTGAGGTTAATGTGGTACTTCAGCCACATTCCATTTGTACTTAACTTTTTCGGTTTTAATATACTTTACTGGGGTAACCCTTTACCAAAAAAAAACAATTCAACCATACACATAAACATGACAACTATACTTTACTCTTAATAGTAATAGTTAGTTTGTAAACCATCAATCACTACAACGAAACCCTGCAACCATACTTCACTCTCGATAGTGATAATTAGTTTGACAACCTTCAATCCTCACAAACATGATACTCAAAGCATATAACTACACAACCTTCACCAACCTAATCACCTTCACCAAAAAATGTTGGTCCTCACTTAAAAACTCCCATACTAAAGAAACTATCTCCTCAAGAACATCCTATACTTCTTCAATAACCATTACAAGTGAACCTTTCATTTTTTTCACAATTGTGTCTTTTAATTTGTTTCCACTTACTAGTAAATGAAGAACACAAAGAAGATATTCAAGCTTCAAGTGTTATTGAGTCACCACATTGTTGTGTCATTCATTTTTCTTTCACCATGAAAGAACTACCACCACATCTTACATATCCACCTTTGTTCGTCAACATTGACAACCAACAAAGCTATGAATTCACAATTAGAACAATGAACTTGTAACACTGTGATCACTTACAACCCAATTACGCTTGTCATTATTAGTGCAAGCGATATATTAATCTAAACTGTATTTTCCAACCTTAACTCAACCCCTTCCCTTTTCATTCTCGCTCATCCTTTCCCACTTTCTATTATATGGAATCATTTTTATTCATATTTAGGTGCATATCATTATTTACTATGTTTATTCTTGTCATAATATAACTCCTTTCTAGTATATATTTTGGCATGACTTGTCAAATTATTAGTTACATTCGTTTACCTTTAAATGCCATAAAAACTTTTCTTTTAAGAACACACTTAGAGTATGTCTTCTCAACAAATCATCGTTATCGTCAACATTTAGTTTGACCTAAAGTCTTACGATGATGTTTTTCCTAACCCCAAACATAAAAAGTACACACAATACTTAACGAAGAAACCTTGAGAATTTAGGAATCTCTCAATACAACCCTTGATGAAAGTCTACCCGAATCCAAATCATCATTTTTGGTAGATAATCATATCTTAAGGAACATCTCATTCTAAATATGTTATTACTCCTTATCTGGATGACGTCTTAGAAGAAGTCATTCTCATAACAATGGTGTGTTAACCAATAAATGAAATCCTTTCTCATTTATTAAAGTTGGTGTGATTGGTTAGACAAATTAAACCAAAGGGTGTCGGTCGAGTCATGGTCCTTAAGCATGTGTTGGTCGAGTTTTAACATTGGTCCTTAAGCATTTTCATTTACCTCATCTCATTATTCTTATCATTTAGGTTGTTGTTTTAAAACAATGATTGCATGTTTCTAGTTTCAAACATTCCTTGAAAGTGTCATACTTAGATTACTCATACCTAAGACATGCATATCTTGTTCCCCGATAGCGTCTTGCTATATGTATTTTTGCTATAATCATCTCTTTTATGATTTCTATTTCTGAGATTATTATCTTTAAAGCTTGCATGATGCTTAACATATTATGATTGGGTATGTTATCCTTCTTAGGACCTTTAATTGTTCTTTTTATGCTTTAATTATTTGCATGCTAAGTGGATTAGATTTTGGCTGTCAAAAATGGGTTCTGCCCATTTTTGAGGTGTTCATGGATCGACAAATCCTATGTTGGTAGATCCGTGTTTGTTGTTGGTGGATTCGTCACCTACCCAGGCACTAAAATTTGAATTTTTTTGATTTTTAACGTTTAGCACTTTCACTCTTTTTAATAAGATTTGCTCCTAAGCTAAATTTTAAATCCTAGGATATAACACTATTCTCATTTAGCTACTTTTATCATATACATAGCTATCATTGTCATTATATATGTATGAGCTTGTCTACTATCTTTGTTTTGTAGCACGTATCCATAACTCGATTCCTTGGTGCCCCAGACAAAGGGGAGCATCTATCAAGCATTTGCATAATACATCTTATATACACTTAGTTGTATATACTCGATAAATGACGAATCTAGTTTTTCACTAACCTTATTTGTAGGTTAGGAATCATACATTGACGCCTTGAGTAAGGGGGAACATTCTTCAAGAACAAGCATGCACACATTCATCATTTTTTTGCTCCTTTTGTTTCGACAATAAGGAAGAGAAGAATGCCAAACATAGCCTAACCCCGTGTGTCGTCTGCTATTTGTGTCTTATACATCATATATTTCTCCTATTACTTCATTATATATACTATGTCACATGAAACTAACCCTTTAAATGTTAATATATGTTACAGTTTACATATTTGTCATCATAAAAAAAGGGGAGATTATTAGTGCAAATATTATGATATTTAAACTAAACAGTCCCTTAGGTTTTAATAATGACAAACAAGTAACTTGTAATACATAACGTAAAATGCGAAAGTTATGCATGACCATAACTCATCAACACATACATATATCAACACCTCTCGATGTCTTAAATCCACTCATGCTTCAACACAGGTACAAATATGTTTGTTATGTTGCATTATGATCAGCCTATTTAACAAACCAGTGAGAATGATTAAGATACTTTTTATAGTCAATAAGTATTTACAAAGTCAATCATTCTTTTTCGAACCTCATTTTGCATTTCATACAAAGTATGAACTGTCATGCATAAGATTTTAATCATTTGCATAAACCGATGTAGGCTTGCTTACATCTCTACTAAACAACTGATTTCAAGTAAACACATACTTAATAATTAACTAGTTGCATTAGTGAATAAGACAAAATATGATTAATCATAAATGGAAATAATATTTCCATATCTTTCTAAATCTAATAAATATTTCCTTATTAGTGATAAGAAATATTTGTTTCTAAAAGGTTGTACTAAAAAATATATTTAAGTACAATTAGGAGATTTTGAAAAGATTTTTGGTTAACCACAAAATGATAAAAAAATGGCCAGACACCCAACGAATCCACCAAATAAAAAGATGGATCCACCATACCTAGATATGTGGATCCGTGAATTTGAAATTTGAAATCGGCTTTTGCCTTTATAAATAGAAGCCAAATGTTTTCATTTTAAATAAGCCTTTTCCATTTTTCTCTTTAGTTTACACATACATTCTCATGTCTTTAAAACCCCACTAACCCTTGATTATAATGCTTCTAACTTTTATTTTTTGCTAGCATGATTCTACATGATCATCCATTCAAGCAAGCTTAGAGATCTTGTCATCCTCATCCACCACAAGCACATATATAAAGATCCACTACAACAAGTTTAGAGACTTGTTATCTTCATCAACAACATCATGCTTAATGATCTTGATGTTTAGATTATGTATTCATATCTAACTGACACTTATATCTTAGATCATCATTATACACCACCATGTATCATAACTATACAACAAACTAGATGTTATTCCATTTATGTATTTATGCCATAAAACATAAGGTTTGTTATGTTGGGCTATAAAACATAACAGGTTTGGTTGTACCAAAAGAATGACTCGGTATTTAGCTTTATACCGGAAAAAGTGTAAGCAACGTTAGGTTGGTTCTACCTTGAACTAGGACTCGGTAATTAGCTTTGTACCAGAAACAATGTCAGCGACGTTGTGAGGTTTTCTCTACCAAGAAAGGAGCTTGTTGATCTAGTAATGTAACTCTTGAGTTGGGTACTCGGGGAGTGGAGTAGGGGGAAGAGGAGCTTCGTGACTGAACCACTATAAATCATCGTGTCCAGTTAAAATTTTATTTTACTTATCGCTTTATATTTATACTTTCATTGCATATATGTTTTTGTGATATATGGTGTTGTGGTGATATGCTTTGTTTTATGCTCTCTACTATCTTTAAAACTTGTAGAGCTATTATTGACACTTTTCATATTACGTCACACTTGATCAGTTGTTTGATACAAAAGATTTATGTTTTTAAATGGAAATGTATTCAACCCCCCCCCCCCTTTATGATTCCACAACGATGAAGTGGTTTGGGTCACCGCATCTAAAACACTTTCTATCACTTTTGCCTTTCTTGTCATCTCGTGAATTTCAAATTGACTTCTTGTCTTCACGAGGTTGCCTAACAAACTTGCCTCTTTATCCAAATAACTTTTAAAAATCTCTTACGGCCATGGCGTACTCCTTATCTTCACTTCTCGAGGTGGAAATTTCATCTTCACTTGACTCCATCTTTGCTTTAAGATCAATAGACTTGTATTTGTCTTTCTTTCCCTTAATGATCTCGGAGTACTTTTCCATGACCATCTCGTACACCTTGAGGTTACCAATAAGTTCGTCAAGAGATAAACTTGACAAATCTTTCGACTCTTCAATCGCGGTTACCTTTGGTCTACATTTCAGGTGTAAAGCACGAAGGAATTTTCTAACATAATTTTTACAAAAGAAAGACTCGTCAAGTGCTTTAAGTGAAGTAATAATGGTATTAAAACGAGCAAAACCACTATCAATTGACTCGTCTTCAAGGATAGAAAATTGTTCAAATTGTTGAACAAGTAAATCTATTTTGTGATCCTTGACTTGCGATTTTTCGTGATGAGTGATGATTAATGTTTGCCAAATTTCTTTTGGGGTTTTACACATAAAAATTCTTTTATATTTTTTCTTTGGTAAAGCATTATAAATCATCATTTCAACCTTATTATTTTTTGCAAGCATTTTCTTGTGCTCGTCTACTTTCCTATTATATGGCAAGATCTCATCTGGACCCTTAGTGAGATTTCTACACATTGGTGCATAGTCATCATCACAAATAATATACCAAATATCTATATCTTTAGATTTCACATAAGTTTCAAAATGGGCTTTCCAGTATATAATTTCGTTAGATTAAAAAAAGAGGCGAACGTTGCATAGATTTCTCTTCTTTGTAGTTTTTTAAATCCATGGATCGATCTATGTTTTAAAATACAATTTATTTTAAAAATCTTGTGTAATGTAGCTCTTGATGCTAATTGTGAAAAACTAAAAAGGGGTTGGGGTTTGAATAGCTTTATCATTTTTAAAATTTATTTGCAAAACTTTATATGTGATGTCTTGTTGATATAGACAATTGATGATAAATTATAGACAAGATAATAATTAGAGAATAGAAAGATCAAACCGATGCACGAGTATTTATAGTGGTTTGGCTACGAGAACTCCTTTTCTTGCCCTACTCCACTCCCCGAGTATCCAACTCGAGAGTTTCAATGCACTATGTTAACTCCTTCACCGGTGGAGAAACCTTATAACGTCGCTTACACTTTTTCCGGTACTAAGCTAAATACCGAGTTCTAGTTTGAGGTAGAACCAACCTAACATTGCTTACACTTTTTTTGCTACTAAGCTAAATACCGAGTTCTAGTTCGAGCCAGAACCAACCCAAATCTCAATGATCTTTCATTCTATAATGGTGTATGATAAATGGTACAAATACACTTGTTACTAAATATAAAAATATATAAGATCTAAGTATGTATGAAGACAAGCATCAATGATCTTGAGGCTTCGATGTCTACTATGCGTTGCTTGACTCGCAAGACTATGGTTAGTGAAGAATCACTAAGATGAAAGTACATACACTACGTAATGATGAATGACTGATTAGAATGAATAAATATGCATGAAAGAGTGTATGAGAGTTGATTAAAAATAATTTGGCAAGTCACTTCTGTTTACAGCCAAGACATATTACACCACAGATCCCACGGATCCCTTACAAAGGGGTATCCTTCACCACAAAGGGATCCGTGGGTCTGACAGCCAGCTGGATTTGGAAAGTTTCTCACTCAAGATATCTTACAAAATCTTTCCATATCTCAAAATGTTTGATTTCTAGATTTGGAAAGATTTTTGTGTTGTCATCCATGAGATAAAAATCACTATACATTTTTTCTTTTATCCAAATGTGTTTAAGATAGAAAGTATATATATATATATATATATATATATATATATATATATATATATATATATATATATATATGTATATATATATGTATATATATATGTATATATATATATATATATGTATATATATATGTATATATATATGTATGTATATATGTATGTATATATGTATAGAGATGGGATCATGAGAAAACCTCATCTTGGTGGAAAACCTAGAAAACCTATCCACAACCGTTGGATCAAACACTCATCCCTTCCTTTTTTTTCCTCGTAACTCCATGGGCCTGTTTGTAACTTCCGTTATTTATCAGGGGGTATTTATGAAACTTTATCCTTTATCATATAAAATGCCTAATTTTTTCATATTTTTTTCTTTTCTCTTTTCTTTTATCATACGATACTCTCCAGATTCTTACTTCTTTTTACCTTTTCGATTTTCTACCGTATATGCACAATATCCTTCCAATCAACACAATGAACACATATTATTATCAGATTAACTTGATTATCGAGTCCTAATTGCTCAAATCGGAGATAATAGTAAGTTTTATAACTGATTTTGATTTTAATCTTGTTTGTTTTTCTGTTTAGAATCAATTATAAAGCATATATATGTTTTTTTTGTTAATCTGTAACAATTAATGTTCATTATGAGTTAGAGTTTTGGTTTGTTCTAATTTTCTTCGATAATCATGTTTGATGTATCAAATTTATGAGTTTTGTGATATTGTGGACTACATTGGTTAGTTATTTTAAGAAAATTTGAGAAAATAAAGCTTAGGAGTCGTGTTTTCAAAAGCTCCACACAAGGTGTTTGATAAAATGTCTAAATGATATTTTATAACTGTGATGCCCTAATTGTTCATCATTCGTGATATCAGGACGATGTTAATCAGCCGACAATGATTGTTGGAAAACATAGAAAAGGTTAACCGTAGGAAGTCGATGTGTGTGAAGAAGTATTGCGAGTGTTATGAGGCTAATGTAGGATGCATTACTGAAAGTAGATGTGAAGAGTGCGAAAATGTTATTAGATTGATGAAAAAACAAATGTATATGCTTACGGGGGACTGTTATTAGATATTATCATCGGACGTCCTGCTGTAGACGAGTCACAAAAGAGTTTGGTTATGTGTGTGTGTCTTATATGTTGGTTTTTGAAATTAAAAAAAATATACGTGGACCTATATAAGAGTCTTGTTTTATCACTTGTATGCTAAACTTTGTTGTATTACTTGTAGGCTAAACCTTTAATAGCTTCAAAAAACTTTGAAGACCTACTTAATGAACATCTTTCTGGCGCTTGTGACTTAGAGTAGTTGAATCGCATTGTGTCAGTTGCTTCCATATGCATAAATCATGTTCCAACAGAACGTCTCAAAATAGGCCAGCTATTTTTTTAATTTTCAAGTAGATGGAGCGCAATGATACTCCTTTTTTCAGAAGCAATAACTGGCGTAACATCCTCATATCATCAGTGTAACATTACCTCAAGCCACCCTGAGAAAACTCCAAGAACCTCACCAGCATCATCTTCAAATCTTTTCCATGCAATCCCTTAATACAACCCTCATTAACAAAACCGAATCATCACGAATCTCTCGCCTTCTTCAAGGAGTCCCACAAATCACTTTCCACCCCACGAACATCCACCTCTCTAGCAATCCCGACTAAAGGCGACACCGAATCATTGTTAACATTCTTAGGGGAATCTGAATCACAACTATCGACATCCAAATGCTCCTCATTTTCCAAACTTTCATCCAAACTAGGACCCTCTGCATCCTTCCTTTCCAGAGGATTAGACTCGGAATTGACCTCCATCGATTCAATATTGGGCGCCCAATATGCAAACTCAGTAGCGATAATACGATAAGTCCGATTACGATATGAAACCTATAAAGGACTCAAATCCACAACGATGAAAAGACTCTGTAAGGACACAAACTTCCCATGAGACATTGGACCATAACTTACCATTATCCGTAACACGCTGCTATCCCCACCGACCACCCAACTTCTTATAAACCTCTAGCCCATGATGCCATGGCAGACCCCACCAGGCTATCCAAACACATCTTCATCTGGAATAAAATCGTGAGAAAATCTTTGAACTCCAAAATTATCTCTTTTAACGGCCCTTTGAAGTCTTGACGCTTCCACTTGATCCATAGAGTCGATTCCAACCAAACCCAACGTTCCCCTCAACATATCTAAACAACATCATCGAATCCTCAGAAAGACATAGGTTTTAGAAGCTCCGAAATCGACACTTATAATCATTAACTTTAGCAAGAATCCTAACGCCTCAATACCATCCAAATCAATAACAATCGTCTACCGAGATAGAGCATCACCGCTACATTACCCCTTCCGTTCCTTATATACCTTTGTTACAATCCGACACCTTTCCACAGATTCCTCTCCAGCATTACTTGTACCGTATTTGCCCGACATGTCCCACTGATTTTGTTGGGCCCAGGACCGCTTTAGCATACGAGTTAAAAGACTGAAAAACATTTTCGTTGATACTATCGAATTTAGAGAGTTCGAACCATAACACTGGTTTGTCCGGTCCCCTAGAACTTCCACCAGGTCCTAATTTTAAGTTTCGACCATAGCTTCGCCACATCGCAAATAAATGAAACCACCCATCCATGCCGTTCTAGATATGGAAACTTAACTGATTGATAGCATTAACGTATTATAAAACGTACAAAACCAAATCGATGACCCGATTTGGAACTCTTTGCAGCTATGGTAAACATCGAAAGCAACCACACCCCATTTGTTACAAATATCCCAAAGATCTTGGACCGACGCATTCCATGGGATATTAGAAACAAAGATTGATGAAAACGACTTATGTTCCTCACGAAAATTAGGATGGGATTTGTTGGGAATACCTTTGTTACGTTGCTCTTGACGACGATTATTGTCGAGATGATCGTTCCTTTTGCTTTCTGAATAATTATTAGATCGTGACCTGTGCTAATGCCATCGTTTATTTAACAATAGAATATGCCAAGAATACCGCAAATAGGATTGAAAACGCCTATCATATGTGAAGATGGGGATTTCGCCAATCCTTAGTAAGAATTGAATTTGAATTAACTGTGATGCCCTAATTGTTCATCATTCGTGATATCAGGACGATGTTAATCAGCCAACAATGATTGTTGGAAAACATAGAAGAGGTTAACCGTAGGAAGTCGATGTTGTGTGAAGAAGTATGCGAGTGATTAAGAGGCAAAGTAGGATGCATAAACTGAAATTAAATGTGAAGAGTGCGAAATGTATTTAGATTGATGAAAAAACACATGTATATGCTTACGGGGGACTGTTATTAGATATTATCATCGGACGTCCTGCTGTAGACGAGTCACTAATTATCTTCTTAATAATTATTTCTTACTTGGTTGATGTAAACCTTAATTTATTTGGTGACCGTTTACATTCATTGATTATTTTTAGTCTACGCGATTTAGCTTAAAGGTAAATATTAAAAGTAAACGCGTATCGGACAAAAATAAATAATGATCATTAATAGAGTCGTACAATGACATGAAAATGAGAAATGTTACAGATTAGTTGAATCGCATTGTGTCAGTTGCTTCCATATGCATAAATCATGTTCCAACAGAACGTCTCAAAATAGGCCAGCTATTTTTTTAATTTTCAAGAAAAAATAGTTGTTTTCATTTAAGATGTGCGAATCTTTTGTCATTCTATTATGCATATGATGTAGGTTTACAGAATGCTAAAAGGTGATGAACACATACCTGATATAATCCAAATATTTTGAAAGAGGCCTGCTTTTAGAAAAGGGAAATCAGTGGACCTATGTGATTCAAACTATGATATGGACTTGCTCGAAGATGATCTGAATAGCAGTAATAATGTATTGGACTGTTTTTTCTCAATCTTCCAACACCTTCCATCAGAATCTAGCTATTTTATCAGCACTAAAACTGCAACATATCTGTGATCTGAATGTTTAATTTACACAACATTGTTTTGGATATAAATTAACTTCAGTTTTGTAGTTTGTGACTGTATATATCTGTGGTTTGAATGAATGCTAATTACATTGTAGAATGATCACTGATTGTATAGGATAACATGGTTGTGCCATAACGTATAGCTTAAGTGATCAGATACTGATTATATATCTGTTGTCATCTGTATTGTAAGTGAAAGTTTTATCCGTAATGATCGAATTAAAGTTTTTCTATAGGATTAACGTAATATAGGATTGTGTACATGTGTCTCAAAATATTGGTTTGCTGATCGGGCGGTGATATTGTATATTTGTCAATCCAATATAAACCAACATTTTGCTGTGTCCGGTCAAATTTAAGCTAAATATATAATTTTAGTTATACATATAGGAATACATGATTGCCTATGTATGCCGTAATAAGGTGATGTTAGAAATATATGTTGACGGATTTGTAAGCTGTTGTTGGTTAGATGCAATTTTCATATAAAGTGAGATGATAAATATGAGCTCAGTTTCGTATTAGATGTAATGTTTGAACGATGTTTAATGTGGCAGAAAAGCAGAGCAAATTGAGGAAGAAGCTGATTCGCAGAGGGACGCTTTAGATACGTATTTTCAACGGCGGCAAAAAAGGTTGCAAGAAGCTCAAGAGAGAGCTGAATTGCTTAATCGAGCTATATGTATATCAGCCTATCTGTTTGTTTATAAGTTTATGATGTTCATTGCGTTTCTTATTACAAGTTGTTTTGATTGTGGTTTAGAATGAGGAATCTTCACATGTTATGAGGATTTTTGATGAGGAAGCACAAGCAATGCAGTCTGCTCGTAATTCGTCACGAATGTTAGAAGAGGCTACTACAACCGGAACAACCTTCCTCGCTAATCACCATTGTAAAGCAGTTTTAGTGGTTGTAAATGCCTCCTTTTTAAGTGAAAAAAATGGTTGTAAATAATCTTCTATTCGCTGCAAGGACTTCATCTATTTCAACTTAGATATGATTCGCGAGCATGGAACAAAAGATCGGTTCTATGTCATTGACATATATTATTATCCTCATACTTAACAGTTTCTCGCTTGTATTTCATGTTTTATGATTATTTATAATCTGGAAATTAGATTGATTATTTTTTCCACTTGGTTAACATTATTTATAACTGTTATGAATGATACCTATGTCCTGAACTGGTTTATTATTTCTTGTAACGTATGATGCACTATTTTTACAAAGCTGGTGCCCTTTTTAAATTATATAAGGGTTATCTTTTTGCGAGTTTGTTGCTGATTTTTATTGTGTTTTACTGTTGATTTTTACGAGTATAAACGGGTTTTGGCTGCTGATTTTTACATAGATGCCTTAAAATAAACATACATATGCCTTAATGTATTCTCACAGAAGAGTTAAACAAAACAAGCACACGCCTTAAGCTTAACAAATAGATGCCTTAAGAGATTCACACATATGCCTTAAAATAAACAAACACATTCCTTAATGTATTCATAGAGATGCGTTAAACTAAACAAGCACATGCCTTATACTAAACAAACATGTTCATTAAACTGAACAAATATATGCCTTAAATTTAACAAACAAATGCTTTAAATTTAACAAAAGTGCTTTTAATTTATCACATATGCATTAAGAGATTCACACAGATGTCTTAAATTTAACAAACAAATGTCTTAATGTATTGAAAGAGATGCCTAAAACTAAACAAGAACATGCCTTATATGAAACAAACATATGCATTGAACTAAACAAACAAATGCCTTAAATTTAACAAACATATGCCTTAAATTTAACAAACAAATGCTTTTAATTTATCACATATGCCTTAAGATATTTACACAGATGCCTTAAAATAAACATAAAGATGCCTTAATTTATTCACAGAGATGCATTAAAATAACCAAGCACATGCCTTATAATAAACAAACATATGCATTAAACTGAATAAACAGATGCCTTAAAAACATACAGATGCCTTAATGTATTTTCACATATGACTTAACAAAACAAGCACATGCCTTATACTAAACAAACATATACATTAAACTTAACAAACAGATGCCTTAAATTCAACAAACGGATGCCTTAAACTATCAAACATATCCTTTTAATTTATCATATATGCATTAAGTGATTCACACACATGCCTTAAAATAAACAAACAGATGCCTTAATGTATTCACGGAGATACGTTAAACTAAACGAGCACATGCCTTATACAAAAGAAACATATGCATTAAACTAAACAAACAGATGCCTTAAATTTAACTAACAGATGCCTTAAAATTAACAAACAAATGCTTTTAAATTATCACATATGCATTAAGCGAGTCACACAGATGCCTTAAATTTAACAAATAGATGCCCTAATGTGTTCACAGAGATGCCTTAAACTAAACAAGCACATGCCTTATACTAAACAAATATATGCATTGAACTGAACAAACAGATGCCTTAAATTTAACAAACAGACGCCTTAAATTTAACAAACAAGTGCCTTTAATTTATCACATATGCCTTAAGATATTCACACAAATGCCTTCAAATAATATACAGATGCCTTAATTTATTCACAAAGATGCCTTAAACTAAACAAGCACATGTCTTATACTAAACAAACATATGCATTAAACTGAACAAACAGATGCCTTAAATTTAACAAATGCTTTTAATTTATCACATATGCCTTAAAATATTCACACAGATTCCTTAAAATAAACGAACAGATGCCTTAATGTATTGGAAGTTACACAATCTCAAGACCAATTGATAATAACTTGGAATTTACACAATCTCAAAATCAAAAAAAGACAACAATGCCACTTGCTGACATAACACACTAAACTGAGGCACATAAACTAAAACTTGCATACGAGTTGAATCTAAGTTGCAAACGATTAAATCACACGTGCAGCCACAAAACCAAAACAGTTGATGAACTTGCAGCCACACCACATAATCCACTTTTAATAAACAAACTGAACTTGCAGGCGAGTTGACACAAAACTTGCAGACGAGCTGGAATAAAATTTGCAGCCACGAACCAATCATTAATTGAAGTTGCAGCAACAACACATTTTCCACTTTTGAAAAACAGTCTGGTTCCATTGTTGGACTCATTACAGTGACCAGGCGGAGGTGTCAGAAACACAACCGAACCCTTGATTGTTGTGGAAGGTGTTTGAAGCTTTAATGTTTCCCTAACAATATTTTCGCCGCTTGTGTGTGGATATGATCTATCCCTCTTGCTACTCTTATGGCTATTCTTATTTGGCTGTTCCAATCAAGCAATATCCTATTTGCTCATCTTTTTGCTACAAAATTATAATTCCATCAATATAGAAAATGGGCAACGGGTTAAAACGACGAACTAAACATACAAATATTGAGTAAAGAATATGTCTGACAAACTAAACATACCTGCTAGTATATGTCCCAACATGAGAATGAACAACATAATCTATTGAGTACTTTAAAGGAAACAAGCTGGAATCTATCCTAATGTGTTGTTACCTAGTTATATGGCGGATAGTTCTTACCAACAAGGAGTATACATATTACTTCATATTATAAATATGAAAATTTATTGCAAGCAAACCAACACACAAGCAATCATTCCCAGGTTTGTAGTAATGACTTGTATTTTGATTTTTTACTCAAATATACAAACAGATGCACCAATATATACAAACAGATGCACTAAAATATACAATATAAAAATCTATACCTTTAGCATAAGAGTAGTGTTTTGCAACACTCTAGTTATTGGTTCTAAAAGGTGATGTTTGGATGGACATTGTTGAATCATGGATAGTCAGCCATAACAAATCTGGCTAGTGTTTAACAATTTCTAATTATTAAGAAATTAGTAGATAAAATGACCTTTTTGTGAGCAAAAGTCTGAATTTAGGTTTTGATAACGGCTAAATAGGTGATTTCATTTTGGACTACCATATAAAATTTGTCTTTTTATAGCTGGTGTGAAACTAATATTTTGACCTCAGATAATCACAAGCATAATCTATGTGTCTAGATAACAAACAACTAGTAAAAAACATACTACCCGCCTTATGACACTCTTTTCCCCTTCCAAAATATCAACTTCTAGATTTCCCAACATTACACAATCTTTTATTTGCTTAAGAAGATATGACATCATTGCAAAGCGGTCTTCTGGATATCCACAAGTTGATATGACTAGATCATGAATCGCAAGTGATTCCCTCTTTACATCATTAACCGTTGTAAGGCATAACTTTTTCAGACAGTCTTGTAGCTTTCAACTTCAATACCAATAAAAGATGAAAATGAATATGCAAAGCGCGACTAGGTTAGTCCTAGAGACCCAAATAGTTAAGCGGGTCAGAATCATAATATCTTAAACTAAACAAGCACATGCCTTAATGTATTAAACTAAACAAACATATGCAATAAACTAAACAAACAAATGCTTTTAATTTATCACATATGCCTTAATATATTCATATAGATGCCTTAAAATAAACAAACAAATGCCTTAATGTATTCACAAAGATGCCTTAAACTAAACAAGCACACGCCTTATACTAAAAAAACATATGCATTAGACTAAACAAACAGATGCCTTAAATTTAACAAACAAATGCCTTAAATTTAACAAACAAATGCTTTTAATTTATCACATATGCATTAAGAGATTCACACAGATGCCTTAAACCCCCCCCTTTTGTAGATAAAGATGATGATTTGATTTAAACTTTCTCACACAACAAAAACTCCAAAATCATTTAAATCTTTGATTTAAATTTTGAAAAATCAAAAAAATTAGTTTTACAAGAAGATTATACAATACCTGATGAGATGTGAAATGAGTGATTGGAGATGACGGGGAACTGAATGGTGGTCGGCGTTTCGATGGTGGTGGTGTCTGTGGTGGTTGTAACTGTGGTGTAGAACTGAGTGTGTGTGTGTGTGGAAGGCGGGGTGTGAGTGTGTGTGTGTGTGTCGAGGCTGATAATTGTTATCTCTTTTTTTTTTAATTTTTCATATTCTACCCCAAAGTTTGACATGTTGGCAAATTCTACCTAGTAGTTTTGTTTTCTAGGTTTTCTATCAATATGTGGTTTTCTCTAGAACCCATCCCTAGAAAAAGTAGTTGATGTTCTGTTTCTTGGATAGTCGACTTTCTTTGACTTTACTTGCTTTGACTTTCATTGACTATTATGAGCTCATATCAGTTGATAAAACTGATAAATTTTAGGGTTGTTGAATACATGCTTTTGTTGGAGTTAGTTTGTAAATGCTCTGCCTTATTAATTAGCAATTTCAAACTAGTATTAAGATCCATAATGAACTGGTCGTGTAATTATTATTGCTATAATGGAGAAACACTATAACGAAATTAAAATTAATGAGCTGATTAATCCTCATAATTCCATTGACTAGACTTGAGTATTCATCTCTATACATAACGAGGCATTCAGACCCGTGCGTTGCACACGAGTTGTATGCATTAGTTGTGTACGAATGTGTTGTAGCATTAGGTTTGTGAAATTAGTTGTAGCTTGCTGTTCGTACGTATGTGATTGTAATGTGTGCCGTGGATGAAGTTATTGAATTTAGTTGTTTTTAATTTTTGAAGTATTGTATTACTTTTTAGGTTCTGGGTTCCGTTTTTTCCGTTGTGTAAAACTCATGTTGTTTAAAAGCGGTTGTTATGTTGTTATTTCGGTAATGTAGGCTATTGTTTTATTGATTGTTGTTTTTTAGTTAAAAGAAAATTGCAAGGGGTTTAGTTTGTTAAATGTGATGTTTTAGATTGTGTCGGGTAGTTTTATGTTTTAAATTTAATTTTAAGGGGTTTAGTTTTTGCCTTTTATATTTTGTGAGGGTTTAGTTTGTTGTTTTTAGAAATTGAAGGTTTTAGTTTGTGCAATCAAGGGAATTGAGAGTTGTATCTCTTCCTGTTGGTATGAGTTGACCGTCATATTAAGTCCTTGTGTCTGTTACGCCGCCTAAGTTTCTAGTGTAATGATGGTAGGCTACTTTGATCTCCACATGCATGTTGACTTCCAAAGTACATGTTAAGAAAATGAAAACCTGGGCAAGAGATGGTCACTATATGAATTACAAACTAATATATCTAAGTGGGGTTTAGATTTAATTATGCTGGTAGTATATAATATCATGATAATCAGATACGGAGTAATAAGTTCTTAAAAATAAGTGTCAGGTTAATAGGTTAAACGACCAAAGCGACATCCGTTTAGACGAATGATTATTCAATGTATGTATCAAAATAATGGTTCAAATTCTATATGTGATCGTAAGACCAAACTATATCAAAGTTAGCTGATCAAAATATCATATCTCCATGTATATGAAACCAAAAAACCAAAAATCTAAAGTCGTAACCTCGTCAATGATACGATGCTCATTAACAAATGAGAATGAAATATACCAATAGAAGTCCCATAAAACATAGCGTCATCTATTGAATCGTAAGCCTCGTCATCTGAACCGTTTAAATTCATGCTTGGTATATCAAATGTAGCAACACTCTTACCATTGTTAGTGTTCCTCCTTGATGTATTGGTGGTATCCGGGATGATAAATGATAAATTCGATGAGATGAACTGGGCTGAAGCGTAGTCATGTTGCTCACAGAATTTGTTCTTGATTTATTATTAACAGGAGTTAAATAATTTTCATCACCTGAAGATTTATAGTTATGCTTATTTTTAGAGAAATTTATAACACATAAAGATTTATAAGTGAATAGACAAAATATACCTTTACTTGCATAACTTTGAGAAAAGTTAGATGGATTAGTGGCTGTAACATTAAAGAAGAAGAAAACATTATTGACAGTATATTTGAACAAAGTATCTTATTTAGACCCAAAGAATAAGCTATTATAAAAAAAATCAAGTACCGTTTGATAAGTCATTCAACGGAGGTCTGCCTCTACGTTTTGGAAGAACCTGGAAATATTCTACTATGTCATTCAATGGACGTCTTCATCTGCGTTTTGGAAGAACCTGGACATCTTCTGATATGTCATTCAATGGAGGTCTACGTTTGCGGTTTGGAAGAAGATGAACATCATTAGATATGTCATTCAATGGAATTCTGCATGTGCGTTTTAGAAGGACCTGCATATCGTTTGATATGTCCTTTAATGGAGGTCTCCCCCTACGTTTAGGTATAACCTGATCATTGTTTAATATGTCCTGAAAATCTTCTGCTATGTCATTCAATGGAGGTCTTCCTCTATCTCTCACTTCAACATATTAATGTTTTGCACCCGTCATTCCTCTTACTTCAATATCCTCTATTATTTCCTCTCACTTGAATAGCCTTTATCATTCCTCTCAATTCAAAACAGCAACCAAACAAACTCGTTCGGATTGTTATTCTTGTTCATTTGCTATACTCCTATTCATGAGACCTATCAACCGGATCAAATTTTTTTCCCGACTAACCCCTTACAGTGATTAATCTTAAATTTTGTAAGCTATGAGTGATGCTTGATAAGTGCTACTTTTCACTGAAAAACACTACTTGTGTTTTCTGGTAGTTCAATATCGCTATGCCTACATGATTTTTTAAATCTGAATTAAAAAGAACCATACTAATGACATGTACACAGACTGCAGGATTATGAATATAAGCACATGGATGGCACTGTTTGGCTCTTAGGCCGACTGACTAATTTTGATAACCACTTTCAAGAGTTTAGTTCACCATAGAGAGCTGATGTGATCATATACAACACGCTTTACTTAGATACATTTTAAAGAGACGCGTATAATAAGCTAATCCAAACACCCCTTAACATTGGTTCTATTGAAAAATACACTCTAGTCACGCCATAAATATTTTAAATATCTAACTTCTGACAATTGTTGTTAAACGCCTAAATATAAGGACATTTTTCACCCACAAACTAAAATCCATACAAAATGGGTAAAGGTAAATGAGCAAAGAATGAGGCAAAACCATGTCAGTGGTGAAAGCAAATGTTCTTAGTATTATTTTCTTTACCCAAAAAAAAGAAACCATGTCAGTAGCCTACCAAGATCAGACCCACCCTCCTAACATTGACGCCTACTGTCATTTCTTAACTCCTACTACTTTCCTATGATGTGCTTTTTCTTTTAATCCGCTTCTTTTAAAGCAAAAGCAGTTTTTCTATTACAAAATAACCAATCCAAACACTATTTTCTGAAGTTTGAATTTACAATACTCTGGCCTAAGTTTTTTATTTTAAAATTTTTACTAATATCGGCCCAAAATTTAAGGCCAACATCTATATCTATATAATCTTAGTACTCACAAAATTTATATGCTTATATAAGATGGAAAAAGCGAATTTGTAGTCATGAGTCATAGCTAAAGTTTACCGTCACATGAGGCAGATCAATAGATGTTTGCCATCCTCATCTCTGTCAGTTGTCCTTGTTAGCACTAACACAAAGTAGTATTGTTTTCCACCAACAACAGGAGCTGAAAGTTATAATTTGTCAACGTTCTTCCCCACTCATTCTTTATGCAGCAAACAAAGAGTAAGAAAAACTTACTAATACCCATGTGAAGTCCCGCGTCGAAAACTGCTGATCATGAGATGATGCTAAAGTCGACTCATGACGTACATACCGTTTGTCCAGAGAAAGAAACCCTTGATGGTCACATGGTACAAAACTTGAATGACGTACAGACCGTCTGTCCGGAGAAACATTTACAGGTACACGTAACTCTTGAGAACGACATAGAACTGAGGTCGATTGACGCACAACACTTGGACCAACAACATTTGTAGCAAATTAACGTTTTGCACCCGTCATTCCTCTCACATCAATATCCTCTATTATTTCCTCTCACTTGAATATCCTCTATCACTCCTCTCACTTCAAAACAGCAACCAAACAAACTCATTCGGATTGTTATTCTTGTTCATTTGCTAATACTCCGATTTATGAGACCTATCAACCGCGTTGGGAATAATGGGGAAGGTAAAAGATTGAATCTTTATCATATCATTTTGTAAGGGGGTGTTTGGGTATGTGTTTTGAAACTTCGTATCTAATTATTGTGTTTGTAACTTCCGGTTGCAAATAATGAATTATCTGCTAGTATATCAGTCCATCAATAAGCTTATCATCGCTCCTTATGTTGCCATTTGATATAGTTATGTCCAGCAATTAAATAATTAAGAGGAATTTGCTCAAGTTTATCACACTACACCACCTGATATACATTACATACCATATCCGACTTGCAGATCCTCTAGCACACATAAACTTGATGTTCCTCAAGGTATGTTCACCTTTTGTGCATCACATGATATACAGTACATACCATACAAGTACATACCATACAACTGGTCATAACCTGATTTTTACTATACTTTAAATGCATAATTTTTTTAAAACCGGTCCACAATGATTTTCTATCTAAACACACAATCTAAATACACCCCTTGAACACCCCCCTTGAACACATCCCATGAACACACATTCATTTTGAAGAATTTACATAGCAAGATCCAACAAAGCACCAAAAAGCCATACAAATCTGACCAAACCCACACCAAATTAAGCATAAAGTTAAAAACTTTACAGCTTAAAACTAATAAAAAAATAAAAATTACCAACACATTAAGAACCCACGATTTAAAAGGCGTTTTGGATTGTTCTTATCTGGTTTTTTTTTCAGGCAGTTAATCTAAACTTCTCTGGCTTATCTAATTATTTGTAAGCATTTTTCAGTAACCATGGGTTGCTACTAATCTAAAAGAGCTTACTTTTTGGTAAGCTACAACTACATTGTAGTAACAAAAAAGTACAAAATCTTATTTACCTTGAACCTCACCACCGCTTGATCCTACACGTCTAATCATCGGTAAAAAAAGAAACAGCAAAGCGGCTTTGTTGCAAAAGTACCCGAGACCATTTTGGCCTTTGTTGCAAATGCATTGACATCAAATCGACTCTGATACCAACGAATGTGCCTTGTTACCACATGCGCCTGTATTTAGCCATTTTTGTATAGCAACACGTGTTTTAATAGTCAATGGATCTTATAATCAGTTGTGGATATTCATTATTAACAGCAGCTATATTCTAATTATTTAGAGTTTGTTTTACATATAACTCCATAACATAGCAGTATTTCACCAACCAAAATAATTATCCGATTATCACAGTGCACAACTTGAATAAGCGATTTTATAATCTTTTGTAACATGGAAAAACCAATTACCTTGTCAAACGTACTTGTTTTTTCCGCGTCGCTCTTCTCCAATTCCCCTTATATGCGTGTATCGGAATCTCCATTTCCAATAATGAACTCTTCTTTCATCGTCTTTTAGAAGTATCCTTAAAACCTGAAGCATATTTTTTTCAATAAATAACAAAGAGAAAGCACCACTTACATTTTAAAGATTTTTCCTCATCGCCAAATCTGTAAAAACCAAAACTCAAATTTCAAGTAAAAAACAAAAGCAAGCACTGGCTATAGAAGACGTTTAAACTTACTGGATAAAGTTCTTGACTAAGTAAATGACCCCCTCCTTTCTCTGGATAAAATTGTGCATTATGCTGCCCTTCGCGTTGCAGTGCATGATATTACCCTGCAAGAAGTGTGTGTCAGAATTTCAGCCCAATTTAATATTACCTCTTAAGATTACAGATGATGATGATGATTAGGTCAAAATTTGGCGTATCCCACCCATGGCCTTCTTTCAACAATTTGACGGCAACGGCTGCAGTGGCGGTGGCACCAACACATCTACAAAAGAAAATAGTAAAAATGTTATAACACAAAAAAATATATGGATCTATAAATGAGAATCTTCAAAACATGGGGAAAAAAGATATAAGAAACAATCTCAAAAACCACCGATGATGGTGGTGGGTTGTTTTTGTTTCACATCTGCGTGTGTGTTTGTGAGGGTGAAAATCAAGTTTGTAACCCTTGGATGATTGGCATTCTTTGGAGACGAGGGGTGGAATTCATAGAGTCGATATCTGGAACACTCTAATAATGAGTAATTGCACATTGAATGATAGGAAGTTTGTGTGACCTGGAGGGATGAAGGCTACATAAATGTTATAATTTGTTTGAGTTATGTCCATTGTATGCATGAAGATTGTGTACACATGGCTGTTTGTCTTGAACCCCCTCATAATGAGCACCTTCACATTAATTTTAAGGACTGAGTCTTTAGGTGTAATAGATTACATATAGATGCATAAATGCATGGAAACATACACATAAAAACATAAACACTTAAAAGCAAAACGGTTCTTATATTTGTGACTAAATCACCCAGACATTAGGGTCGAATGGTTTTTTTTAAAGTGATTATACAATTTGGCCAATTGCTTATATTCGGCCAATTGCTTATCTTACCATATTAGTGCGTAACACATAATAAGGTTTAAGCCTTTTCTGAAAAGAGAATATTTGATGATAATTAATACTTTTTCATTGAAGTAGTGTTTGAATTAATATGTAAAAAGACGGATTAAAAAAATTATATCAGAATTATATATATATCCTAAAGGGCGGTTGAAACGACGTCGTTTCAGCGGCTCATTTAGTACCTTTTTGTTGGGCTCCTACTTTGGGCCAGTTTATTGGGCTCCCACTTTGGGCCGGCCCAATTTGTGTTTTTTTTTAAATTGCTAGCACAAAATAGGGGGAAAAGAAAGAATATTACAAAAGTACCGATTTATTCAGATAAAAAATTACATGCGGAAACATTTTCGATACCTAATAACTTTAAAATAATCGACAGGGTCACAAACATACAACTCTAGATTGCATTAAACGGTGTCGTTTTACGCCACTAAAAACCATAAGCCCAAATATATGACACATATTTACCCAAATCTCATAAAATTATATTAAAAAAAACACATATATAGCAGAAAAAAAAAACATTTAAACATGAGGCCCAACACATAAGTACATATAAGAAAAAAAACAAACTATTAAACATGAGACCGAAAAAACTACAAAAAAAAATTAATGCCCCGCAACAACGCGCGAAAAATTAACGCCCGCAGCAACGCGCGGGTAAACCTGCTTGTTTTCTATTTATGACTTAAAATAAAGTGTTAAAATTAAAATGTCGAGACTTATGTTTACTTTGTATGAGTAGGGTGGGTCGTTGGCCACAATGAGTAAATGCAAAAGGCCCATGTGTATAGGCTTCTATCTCGACCCAGCCCAATGAGACGCAAACCTATTGTATTTCAGCCCATTGTAAACTGATAATATATTATCATAGATAATAATTAGGCAATAGACAAATGCGGGGATAGCTCAGTTGGGAGAGCGCCAGACTGAAGATCTGGAGGTCAGGTGTTCGATCCACCTTCACCGCATTCGATTTTTTTATATTTGTTTTTATACAAGCCAAAGTACCCGCGCGTTGCTGCGGGACGGGTTATTTTTTATTTGTGTGCTCAGGTATAAGAACCCGTGCATTGCGACGGGGCTAATTTTTTCCCGAATGATATTTTTTTCCCTTGTTCTTTTAATTAGCGTAGGGTTTTTTTTCGCACTGTTTATTTTAAAGTTATTAAGTAGTTTAGGGTGTTTTTTGATTT